>CP099852.1:3730686-3963186 GCA_030062745.1 Capitulum mitella | reverse complement strand
ATAGTGTTATGTGCAAAGATGATGAAGAACCCGTCGGCCATGAAGCACGGCTCAATGAGTTGCTGATATGTTGCGTGTGAGGCGATGAGTGCAAGGTGAATGCGGCGGCTGAAGATATCTGAGAATGGAAAATAATCCAGTTTTGCCCTCGACTCAAAATCCATTGTCAAATTTATGTCCAGTTTGTAGTCTAACAAATCAAAAAGTCCAAATAGTCAAAAAGTCCAATCATAACAAAATAAAACTAGCTTCTCCAATGTCATCAGAATACCAAACAACAGTCTCGTTGTGACACTAACGGCATCACCAGCTGATGGAGTGACAGGTTTGATTATGAAGGTGCAAGCTGAATATTGCCAGCGTGGCATATTGTTATAAAAACATGGTTCTAAATCTTAAACCCTTGCGACATAAAGACTACATATGAAGCATCTGAATCTAAAGTAACAGGAGTGATTTAGTCTGAACTAACCTGGTTTAGTAACAGATGAAAGTTTTTTGCAAACATTATAAAGGCATTATGCCACTGAGTATTCTGATCGCCATGCAACCCAAGGACACTGCTATGCTGAAGCTGCGACTGACAGAATTACATCAAAATGAAAGATGGAAACTGCAATCGATACTCAGGCTAAGTCCTAAATCTTTAATGACAAAGTACTGACTCTTTCTAACATTAC
Organism: Capitulum mitella; assembly: GCA_030062745.1. Taxonomy (NCBI): domain Eukaryota; kingdom Metazoa; phylum Arthropoda; class Thecostraca; order Pollicipedomorpha; family Pollicipedidae; genus Capitulum; species Capitulum mitella. Next base: position 3,962,506 of record CP099852.1, on the reverse strand, counting down.
GCGCACTCCGCCAAAATGTGTCCATAGGTGTTATGGCGCTGATGTACACAAACAGACCACCATCCTTTTAAGGCTAAAGTGACAGAACAAAATCGGCCTGAATGGGAGAGACTTCGTGCTTATGTTAAAGCCTGACGTTTGGGTTTTCATGGGAAAAGATTGGCTTGTGGTGAGACCAATTGAAATCTACGAAATTTTGGTCCCCAAGTGCATTGCTCTGCTGGATAAATCTACGGTATTTCATAGCCATTGCCAAAATGACAAGACTAAATCAATTCAAATCGCAAAAAGTTGGTGTCCCTGTTGAAAACCCCTAGTCAGGCTTAACGCCAAGCTCACTGGCTCGATGTGATCTTCGGGTGTCCTCATGAAATGATTGAGTCTGCAAGAAAACCCTCTAGTTCAGTTTCTGACCCATAGATGGCGCCACAGAACCATGTCCCTCCCTGTCCGTAACACAATTCAATAACGTCGGGGAAAAAGAATGATGGGACACGGCAGCACGGTTGATTCACCCAGAGCACCACCTGAACTTCCGGATGACTCCAGGTTGACTTGCCCAAACACCAAATTAATGCCCTCTAAAATACTAATGACGCGGCTATAATCCTTCAACATTTACATGACTGCTATAGTATTTTCTGGTGCTCGAACACTCGTTCTCTACGCACAGTTCACTAGCGCTTGATTTTGTATTTACGAACCCAAAACAATGGACTTGCACTGCACGCGCTTTCCCAGGTTTCGTTAATTCGCTCTGTACACAACACGAAAAGTCGGACACATTTAAAAAATATGTTATTGAGAATGTGTTAACTATTTAACACAACAATTTCAGCCGGCTACGCGTGACATCATGCGCGCCTGCCTGGCACGGCTCAGTGCTGGGGAAACGTTCCAGGGTGAATTGAAATCGAACCTGTTGGCACGGCCATCGACTTCTTCAGTTGATCCATGAGGCTCCGGTATCACTTCAGCTGGCGGCTTTCGGTCTCCCCCGCTTGCAGCACACAGACACGCATAAACATATCTGAGTCCTTGGTATATCTGTTCTGTGCAAAACGCACAAGGCCGAAGTCCACAGTAGGGCTTGTTTCTCTGTTGTAGTTAGTAGTGGCAGGCCTTCCAGCACGACCACTGTGTTGTGTTTTATTACCACACATGGGATTTCCTCTTCGGTCAACACCTTTTCTCTCATGCTAAGCAGCTAATTCGTCGTGGAGGCAGCCTTGTCTCAAAAATGAATACACACATTTTAGCTTAACCCGGTCCCGGCTGTGGGTTGTTGACAGGGACAACAACCCTACTTTCCCATCCCCCTTCCCTGAATTGTTTTCGGACATTTCAAGAGAGCGAATGCACACAGCGCCATGAAATTTTGTGTATCTTTTTCTTAGTCCTTTTGCACCCTGTGGAAAAGTTTCGTCCATAGGTCATGTCAAGTCTCTGACTTACGTCAGGTTAAGCGAACCCATGTCCAAACAAATTCGGCCACCCGTCAAAAACCAAGATATCAGAACAAAGCTTCCCGGGATTAGAAACCTTGACCAGCATGATCAATCTGTCCTCTCAGATATTTCAGAAACTTCCGGATCACTGACCTAAGGTCAAGCCCATTTGAACACATGTCGTTGTTTTTCGAAAATTCACGATTTTTTGCAGCGTTTTGAGTGTGAGGTCATGAAGGTTTCCCACAATCGTCATTTAGCAAAATATCACTGTCACATGTGTATATATAAGTATCACCTTCAGTCATTGAACTGAGTTCAGGCCACCGATAACAGTTATGGGCGAAAATATACCACCCTTAAAATAAACGCGATGGATGACTTGGAAGGGATGAAAAATGGCAGAACTGGTTTTCAAAGGTGCTGGTAATATGAGTAGGTTTAAAAAGCTTAAAAAATGGCACAGCTTACAAATAAACGGGTTGGCGCGGACAACGCCCCGTGGAATGTGCTCATCGTGGAGAGCTGATTTTTTCACCATTAAACATAGCAAACCATAACACCCCTATGATCATGAAACACAGATTGTCAAGGACTATTTCATCACCATACATAAAAATAATCACCATAAAAGGAACACCAACATAAGTGATCGTCAATTTCGTTCCGCTCTCGGCACCGGCGTCCGCGGCGTTGTGGCGCAGGAAATTGGTGTGTCTTTAATTCGACGTTCCCACATAAATATTAAAAAATAAAATACACACAAATTAGACGCATGTCGGCATTTGCGGACTTTAATCATTTAATCATAATCAATTTAATCACCTTTACTTAGTCTTTATTAGATACACATCCTGAAATCCAGGGCGTTTCTCGGGTCCATGTCGTCTGCTAAGAGAAGACAAGTAGGGTGTAAGTGGCTGTTGGGACATTGCCCGAAAATAAAAAAGCGAAAATTGCCGAGCACTATTTGTCACAAACTTTCCAACGGTATACGTATTTTTTGTGCAAACAATCGTTTCCGAGTTAGAGGGAGGGTTGTCAACATCCCGCCAGTCTTGCGCGGCTTCCCATGGGCTCTGATCCCAATGCTACCCACTTTAATACTTTCGGGCTAAATTAATAATACAGGCAGCCTAGCTGTTCTTTTTACTAAGTCCGTCAGGAAGAAAATTACATTTGCCAAAACATTCAGGTATTATATCTCAAACTATTAACGTCTGAAGCACATTCCTCATGGGCAAAATAAGATTTTTTTGCGTGCTTTCACACTGAAGGAATGCCCATCTTTGGGCTGAGGTTTCTTGCATGTTTTTGAGTCGAAAAAATCAACCGGTCACGGGGCGGCCTTGTTGTGGAGTTGAATGCCATGTATATGTGCATATATATATATATATATATATATATATATATATATATATATATATATATATATATATCATAAAAATTCACATATGGACCTCCGCGGTACTGTTTTCAGTGAATGTGTCACTGAAAAAACTATCGCGGAGATCCATATGTGGATTTTGGAAGGAATGATACATTTTGGTTGGCATTCAAAAACAGTTTGAGTTTGTAAGAAAATAATTGGTTGTGATCAGCACGTGGCTGAGAAAACTGAATAGTGACAGGCGCATACCGTCTTCAGTTTCAACGCGTCATTTTTGTCTCCGCAAGATTCCTCTTGAGAGATGGACCAGTCAGTCACTGTGTTTTTCGAATCAAACCAGATAAAGCATAAATATTTTATTTCAGAAACATACATAGGTCAAACGGTCTCACCAAAACACCGAGTCCAGTAAAATACGGATCTAGTAGGTAAATCAAAAGCAAGGAAAGTCGCGCTTACAGACAACATCAATCGAAACGTGAAATGAAACCATACCGGGAGGACGACACGGCTATGGGGCTGAGGCTGATCAGGGGAGCATGGGTGTTACCACGGCAAGAGCTAGGGGGGACATGTCCCTCCAATTTTGGCTAATGGGCTTTGCCACCCTACCCCTAATTTTGGTCGGAAGCCAATGTTTCCTGCAACCTCCCCATGAAAAATAAGACCTGGTTCAGATCCCCCCCCCATTTCTGGAACACTGCTGCACACATGGGTAGGAGAATACCCCACGTGAGGAAGAGAGGCGAAGCGATAGTGGCTCTAGGGCGCCCGTGACCGAAGAATGGGCGAGACGCTCCGAAACATGAGCACGCCGTGTGAACAGGGAACGGATCACTCCGGAGCCCACGGGTTTTTAGGGCTCTGAAGCCGACCAGGCTGTCGCGGTGGGTGACAGGGTCACGTATACCGTTTCAACCAAGAGCTCCCTCAGTATGAGATATGTGGTCACGCCCGCGAACACCAGAGACGATCCTGGCGCGGAAGTTAGTCCACATGCTGTCCATATGACGCATCGCAGCCTCTCCCCAAACAGAGAGGCAGTACGGAATATGTGGTAGAACGTGACTCTGGATCAGGAGTTTACGGGCCGTAGGCGTTAGAAGGTGGCGGACTTTGCTTAAAAAAGGAGACGGATTTGCCCTTTTTTGTAGCAGTGGATATGTACTCTACTCGGAAAGGGCACTGTCGATGGTCGCATCCAGTATCTTTGCGAACGACGAGAGGGTGAGTGTGTGGTTGTCAGTGTTAAGTTGGAAGGAAGAGGCTTTTCTGATAAACTGGTGAGTTGTGGCAAGGAGAGGGTTTCTTTCGTTTGGATTCATCAACAGGGTGTTGCATGAAAACTAAAACTGGACACCGAGTATGGTCTCCTTTCGAGATCTAAGGACAGAAAAGTGATAGGAAGCACGGTGTCCAGCAGCTGGGTGTCGTTTATAAAAGACACTAGATGTCAGTGCGGGAGGTCAGAAAAAATGTCGTTCGTAAAGATGCTGAATAGGAGGAGACCAAAAAGGGACTCTGATGGACACCCAAGCGTGCCTTTAGTAGGTTCTTTGAATACCTATTTCATGTCAATCGACATGATGCAAAACAAATTTGGATCAGGTCACAAGCTGGTTGATCTTGACCTTGATGACCTTGGCCTTCACTGACTCTGGCTTTGGTCTTGGTACATCCATCAATCATCCTAAATGATGTCCAGTGATAATGTTCAAACGGTGATCTTACGTAGGACGCTGGTCCTGTCGCAAAGTTCTCATTGGTCTTCGACAACAGTTATTTTCTGTTTGTTTGTTTGACTTCAGATGCTTCAGACTTCAAAATTTCCGGCCGATTTTCAATTTCCTTGCGTCAGTCGACGGGTTATTGGTTGTCATAAATGTCAAAGAGTAACAGCAAAGTAACACAAAGTAACAGCTCCGATCCGTTCTCGAGATTTTCAAGAAAAACAGGTGGGACGAACAAAAGCCCAGTACGCATTTTAACCCTTCATTGGTGTATGGCCGTTTCCTGGCATCTGAAGCTATTTTTTTATTACGAAAGTTGGTCTTTGCCTTTAAGGTTCTGGCCTTGAATTCGACCTGCGATCTTGAACAGATTCCCTTTTCTGACCCTCCTGGCAACACTTTTGTGATGTTTTTTTTTTAGAATAAATTCATGAGATAAATTACGTTTCCGATTTTTGGAATATCCACTGGGGCTTCAAGAGTGCAAACATTCGTTTTTGCAGTTTCGTCTGACTTGTGACGCAATCAGTGATCTTAAGCACCCAAAATTAAACATTTCTAAAAGCTCTGGTTGCAGCAATAATGCAAAACCCTGCGTTCGCAATCAGGAAAGTCATGAGATAGTTAACTGTGGGTAACGCAATCGCATGGAGTTGACGCTGTACGAGAGCAAGTAGAGGGTATTCACAACTTGAGTGTGTAGCCATAGCGTTAAGGGCGAGCTGTCTTCTAGAGATCAAAATAATGACGGAATCTACAAATGCAACAACGAATTTCAATTTTTTTTCATAGTGAGGGGCAGGCGGGGATCCAAGGAGGACGATGGGGGTGATCGCCCCCCCCGACCTGAGAAGGGGTCCCTTCCGTGCCGGCCTGAAAGGGGCCTCTCTCAAATTCAGTAGGGCAATAGGGACCCCGAAGGGACCCCGTATGAACTTCACGGGATCGTAAAAATGTGACGGGTTCTTTATGCAGTCAGGGGGGCTCCAGGAGGGTTAGATGATCCCTGAGACAAACAGAAGGGCCCAGGGGCGCAGCCAGGGGCGGGGGCCTAGGGACCACAGGACAGGACATACCAGGAACCCGAAATGTCTGAAGGGGTGCCACCGGCACCGAGATTATAGGAAATTACTCTTATAAAACCGAAGCTATCGTGAAAATGTTTTAGGAACGGTACACAACAGGTGACAAAAGATGAAATATACAGATCCAAGCAAATAGAGGCGCCTCTATCGGCCTGTAGGGGGCCCCTGCCAGCTTGTGGAGGCACCCTGCCGGCTTGTAGGGACCCCCTGCCGACCTGTAGGGGCCTCTGCCGGCCTGTAGTGCCCCCACCAGCCTGTATGTCCTCCTGCTAACTTGCAGGGGCCCCTAGGGAGCTGCCGGCCTGCAGGGGTCCCCGCCGGCCCGTAGGGCCGCCTTTTGGGCCCCGTAACTGTAAGGGATTTCCCGCCGGCCTGTAGGGACCCCTGCCGACCTGTGGGACCCCTGCCAGCCATGGAAGGGTCCCGGATTGCCTGTGGAGGGAACCCCTGCTGTCCAGTGGGACCCTTTCCGGCCTATAGGGCCCCCTGCCGGTCGATAGGAGCCCTCTGTCTGCCTGTAGATGGCCCCCTGTCGGCATGCAGGGGCCCCCTGTGACTAGCCTGTAGGGATCTCCTATTGGTCAGTAGGGCCCCCATCGGCCTGTGGGACCTCTGCCAGCCTTCAGAGGGCCTCTGCTCTCTTGGGGATCCACAGCAAGCAAGGGAGGGGCACCATCGGGCGAAGACCTCCGAAATATTTGGCTGGCTGAGTCCCTGGAAGGGTCCCTGAGACTGCAACAGGCCCAACACTGCACATTGTCCCTAAGTCCGCCAGGAGGGTCACAAGATCCCTGAGGCGGCCTAGATGAGGACTCAGTCCCTAGGACGGCATAGGGGTCATAGGGACCCCTTGAATGCCACAGGGGCCCCGAATGGGTTTAACGGACCTGTATGAAAGCTGGAGGTTCCTGATGCAGTGAGAGGGCCTCCGGGAGGGTTAATGAGGCCCTGAGACGGCAATATGGCCCCTGAGATGGATAGAAGGCCCCCTAAAACTCTCCAAGGGTCCCTGGGGCCGCAAGAGGAGTCCAAACACGAAAAAGGGCCCATGAGACCACGTGAAGTGCCAGAGAAGCCCCTGAAACGGCAGGAATTGAACCCTGTTCCCGGAAGGCTAGACGGCATGGCCGATTCCCGGCAAGGAGGGGGGATTCGCCCCCCCCCGAGATCTCGAAAACTACACATCCGATTTCATCGCAACAAACAGCAATCGATTTGCCATGACGCAAACCACATTTTTTAGAAAGAAATTCTCAAAATGTTTAAGGGGGTGGATACAGGGGGCAAAAAGGCAAAACAAGTGGTATTTTTGACTTCTTATAACTCTGTTGCTTATGGACCGATTTTGATGAAATTGGAATGAATAGAGAGATTATGGGTGGGACTTTGATCATTGGCCCATACATTTCAAATTTTGAGAAAATTCATTCATTCAAACATCCTATTCAAAAATAGGACTGGTTTTTCACCAACTGAATGGACAAAAAAGTTGAAAGCACTTTCTTGGGTTTTGTTAGTCATGTTATGCTAAAGAAATACAAATTATACTACAATGCTGGCATAATGTTGGCATAGGCGGTGCCAGGGACATGAAAAAGGGGAACTGTCTTGGTCACATGTTCTTCAGAACAACCTATGACCTTTGACCTTAAATGACCTTCTGTGACCTTGGAGTCACCTGGAATGATCTCCTGGGCATTTAGTATTATCCGAAAACGTTTCAGTCATTTGAATTCACTCGATTTCAAAAATTCCATTTTACGGCTATCGTGATATAAGGTACACGCACTAACATTTTAGGTCATAGCTCCGTAACCCGACCTGGTATCGAGCTGAAACTTGATACACAAGAAGAGAGTGCACCCCTCTATGCCATATGTATTCAGAGTTTGGCATTGGAAAAAGTAGCGCCAAAATTGTTACTATAAAAACTAAATTTTGACTTTTGACCTTGACCTGACCTTGTAAAGAAACCTCAGACAAACAAAATTTCATTTGTATGCTGGCCAGTTATTTGGCTATACATCCATGTAAAGTTTTAAGTTCTATCTTAAAAACACTATTTTTGGCAGCCATTTTGCTTTTACCCTCTTTTCAACAGGGCTTTTCAACAGGGCCAAAAGCGGCCTGAGGTGCCTCCCAAAAAACGTTGCCTAACTCCGCCCCTGAGCAAAATAGAACTTTGACATTTTGTCACAGTACTTGGAAAAAATAACTAGGAAAAGGCATGAAGTTTCATGAAGTTGTGTCAAAAATCCTGAAATTGGCAAGCAAAAACTCAAAGGGGGAGGATTTAGCCCCCCCCCTTCCGGAAATTGGGTTAAGAGAGTGCTCTGCACGACAGAAGGAGACTCCGGCCAGCCAGAGGACCCCTTGAACAGGGATTCATCAGTGACCTGCTCAACCTCGAGAAGGGCCCAAATGGGCTACACTGTTTTTTTTTTTAAACCTGAGGGGTTCCTGATACAGCCAGGGGAACCCGGGAAAGTCAGATGGGTCCTGGGACGGCGAGGTGGGCTCCTACATGACAGATGGCCCCTGACGTCGCCGAAAAGGTCGGAGAGCCCCCTGCGAGGCAAAGACGATAAGAAGATGTCTTAGACGGTATGGGGGCTCTGGACGGCCAAAGAGCCTCCGAGTGTGTTAGGTGGGCTCCTGGCATAGAAAAGGTCCACCTGAGACTGCCAGTGAGGCTCCGACTGCCAAATATGCCCTGTGTAACAGAGGGAGACCCCTGATATTGTCATGGAGGCTACCAGAGGCGTTCGAGGGCCCAAGACACCGCACAGGGACCCTGAAATCGCCAAAACGTCTTTTGTTACTGCCAGAGGGCCCATGAGACGGCAAAAATGTCCCCCAGAGATGACAAGAGGGACGCCGAGGGTATAGGACAGTAGGAGTCCAGCGAGACTGCTAGAGAGGGGCCTTTGAGACAGCTCACTAGCAACCTCTAGCAGGAGCCACTGAGACGACCAGAGGGTCCCCTAAAACTGCTCAGCCCTGAGACATCCAGACAGCTCCTGAAACGGCCAAAGGACCGAAAGCATCGCCAAAAGCGCCTCAGTCACGGCAGACAGAGACTTATAGCTCCTGAGACGTCCCGAGGAACACGTAACACTGTAAAAGGAACCTGAGACCACTAGAGACTCCTGGCACGACAGACGGTCCGAGACCACCAAAAGCTAGCAAAAAAAGAAAACTCTTCAGAAGCTGCGAGGGGGCAGAGGGACTCCTGGACCAGATAGACCAGGCAAGACATTTTGAATGGAAGAAGGAGCCTAAAATCCTGCCTTTGTTGTCATATTTCGGCGACTTTATAGGGGAACAAAACGCAAACTTTTCTTTGAAGTTTTACTGTTACTTTTTATGGTAAAAAAAGGGAGAACAGCGTCAAATATCTCAACCTGGACCCGAGCAGACCAACGTTTTTTCATATCCGAGGAGCAAAAATGGGGGAACCCGGAGAGTGGGGCTAACCATTCCCCCCCTTGGCTAAATCCTGGATCCGCTTCTGGTGAGGGACATGACAAAGACTAATGATGCCTAACATACTGCTTCACAGCCCAGCCTTCCCTTCCCCCTGACATGAATTTTCTATTGGATTTGGATCATTTTATTTCGGTTGACGGTAGTTTTCTTTCTTCTTTTGAAATATCCATTAAATGTGACTGTAGCCAGGAACGCACCCAGCGGGGGGGGGGGGGGGTGCAAAGGGGCCGTCCCCTCCGAGCCAATCGGTCTGCACTAGATATATAGCGATTTGGCACGAATACTAGACAGTGGTCACATAGAAGTTCCAAAAGCGAATATTAGATGTATTCCTGTTGGTGAAATATGAGGTCAACTACATAAAACTGCTGCTTTTACTTACAAATCCTGCCATATGCCAGTGGCCTATGATAAAATTTGGCGTTTCCCCCCCTCGAGGAAAATCCTGGCTACGTGCCTGATTGTGTGTAGTGTATTATTTGATAACCCTAGCAATTACTTCCCCCATTTCCTGGAACAACTGTCACCTCCATTTCAAAGCTGCATTGGTGAGTCCCGGTCCAGACTGGTGGGGCTTGGGCCCGATTATATTAAAAAACACTCAAAAACGCTCCTGGTCGCGCAACAGCTAGATTACGAATGAATAGGACACGGAGAACATTCGCGGGAAATCTTTTTGAGACTCTGCAAATATTTCTGGACATAATGTATGTTATAGATCAATTCCATTTTGAACTGCAAGCTACCACTTGCCTATTGTAGTCCCAAACGCGTGTTAAAGGCGGAACATTCCATTCGATAAGGTTATGATGGCGCTACTGACGACTGCTGTTGATTCGCGCAGAGTAATCAGTACGGAACATGGCCACGTGCTGAGGAGCTGCTAACACGGGACAGTCTGACTGCAGCTGTTCAACAATGGGCCCAAGGACCGGGGGCGGAGCTTTGCAAAAATGATTGGGGAGGGGGGCCAAATGCCAATTTCGACTAATTTTGAAGTGTTTTTAGGCCATTCTTTCCATGCACCACCATACACCTAATGATGAAAATTCCAAATTATTGGGCCCGGCCATCCCCCCAAAGCCCTCAAAGTTCAACTTATGTCAAGAACCCACAGATTTTATCAGGAGAGGCTGTAGTTTGATGCAGGTGGCACACGAAGCATAATTCAGTTTTTTTTCGATCCCGTGCTTTTCCTGGTTCTCATTAGCGACATGCCACACGAAAAGGCATCCTATTTTTGTAGCTTTTGACCGCATTTCTCATACATCTCAAGAAGAATGGTTAAACGGCTAAAAAGAAGTTGAAGATTTTGAACAAGAGAAACAGTCTATTTTAAGTAACACAATATTGAATTGGCGTGCTCAGAAGAGATGAAAAACTATTCCTTCAAAGCAGTTTTTTTAAGTAATCTGGCAAACAATAATCACTAAACACAACGGCAGTGATGCTAGTTCAAAAGCAAACGCTACCACAGCCAGGCCAGTTAAGCACTGTCATTCTACATGCTGTTGTATGTAAACATAGCTGTTTAAATCACACGTAAATCGCCGGCACCATTTGGCAGGGAATGTCACTATCTGTAACTATCTCCCAGTCTCCCCTGCAAATGTCGCTGTCTACAACCTGAAGCCGCTCGCCCAGGAAGCCGCTGTGTATTTCCCCACATTCCGTACGATAAGGAGTACCTCTTTCCTTTCGGTAAAGAGTACCTGTCTCTTTCGGCAAGGAGTGCCAAGACACAGGTTACATCACTACCCGGAAAAATTCCGTCTAAATTGCTGAAATTCCGTGTCCGTGTTTGATACACCACCATGTGCTCCAAGTACCCCGTAATGTGCACACTGAGGGAGCCCATGAGGTAAAATGCAGAAGATCTGAGATCACTTCCTCGTATTTGATGCGTGAAGTAAGGCACGATGGAGCCTGGACGGTATCAGATCAGTGGCGTCCTGACTGCTCAGCAATGCGCTCTGACGTGACCAGCTGTAACGCGAGGACGGCCTCGATACTCGGCCGCAGCTGGCCACTTGAGAGGAGCAGCTGGGTGTCCCTCGCTCTGAAAACGGGCAGTGGATGTTGCGATCGGCACAGCGGCACATCGCACTGGTCAGGCGACTGCCCTGCCGTCACGTCAACAGTCAACTGTCTGGTCGGCAGGGAAGCGGCACCGGAGGCTGCAGCGTCCCGACGCGGCGCCGAGAAGACCACGTGGCGACACGTGGCGACACGTGATGCGCTTGTAGCACTCGTCGGACGCAGAGCTGATCGTACACGGAGCCTGCGACAGAGGTCCGGAGCTGAGGTGTGCTGGGAAGAAGACCTCAGCTTGGCGAGTTGCTTCGCGGCATCCTCGTCTGCACGTGCATTTATATTGACCACACGGAGCTCCCGCCATTGGATGCAAGTCACTGATCGATAAAATTGAAATATACGGAGAAACGGACGGTATCTCGGAAATCGCTTTGTACAATCGAAGCGTCCATTGTTGCGGCGTCGACCGCAACGCGTGACGCAGCACCTGCAATATGCAGTTATTGTTCCGTCCTGTTATGACAAAAACGTCGGTCGCACCGCCCCTGGTTTCCATATCGGACAATTATTCAATGCTCCTCATTACGACTGTTCCGTATACCCTGCGGCTCGCACCGACCTCAAAGGACACCACATATTGCCGCTTCATCGCTTTCACGTACCGCCAACCGACCGGGTCCGCATTCAGGTGCATTCGTCGTGTCTAGCCTCGTTAGGATGGCCTGCAGCCGGCACCCCCCTTCTCACGGGGCGCCGTCCACACACCGCCGGCGCCCGCGAACGCTCGCGCTTCGAGCGCTTCCTCACGTCGCAACCCCCGAAGCGTCGCCCGTCTGCGCCGCGAACCGCCTCAGCGAGACGCCTCCGTCGTCGCCATGGCAACCCGTAAACAGCGGTCACGACGCCCCGGGCGACGCCTCGGGTGGCCTCCGCAGTGACGTGGTAGCCGGGGCGACGGATCTTCGCGTGCGGCGCGCGCGAACGGGGTCACCGAGGTCACGGGTCACGCGGCTCAGGAGGAGGCACCATGGCGTGTATGAGCACGTGCTGCTGCTGCTTCACGACCTACCAGGGCTCCATCATCATCGGCGTCCTGTCCCTGGTAATCGTTCAGTGTCCGCGAGGGTTGTGGTGTCAGATTGTCCCTCACACCAGAGCCAGCTGGTGGGTGACATGTGGGAGCTTTAGAAAATATGTTATCGAGGATCCTGGTCTAGCTGGAAAGGCTCGGGTGATGCACTACATATTCCTGCACAGCCAGCTGTTTTTTTCCGAACATGCTGGAGTAAAAGGTTTGTTGTTACGTACATAGTGATATTGCATTGTATTTTGGTAGACTAAAAACCAACTCCTAACTGCACACGTGACATACTGCGTAAACCGATATCCCCACCAAAATTTGCAAATTAGTGGTGGCACCCGGAATTGCTCATACTTAGCACTTTTTGTTACGTATTGTAAATTTATCCAGTTTATGCCTTTTCATGACCATGCCTCCATTTTTCAAGCTGTTGTTGGTTTACCGGTTAAAAACATTCATTGTAAAACAGTGCTGTCAATTTAAAAGTCGCACAAGTTAAAAAAAAGTAGGAAAAAAAAAAATCTTGTGACCATCGAGCCTTAGTTCCTCGGTATCATTATCTTTCGTAATGTTGAAACATGTCCGTTGAATTACATGTCGAAACAAAATTGATCTGAAGTTCACTTTCATCCCCTAATGGACAAAGATGTGAAGCGATTAATATGTACGTTTCTTTTACTGAAAGACGCTTTTAAAGCAGCAAACTCTTGCAGCAATTCTCATGTTTGCAAAAATGAGGCCCCCAAATTGCAAGGAAAAAATCTGCTACGTTTTTATCAGGGTACAGGTATGCCCACTGTTGTGTTTGCATGTCATCATCTCCTTTGCATTTTGCCATAACGGTATGCAAGATTTGAAGCCTTGCGGGAAAAAAACATTTAAACTTTCTGGGAGAAAATGTCGAAGCCGACTTTCATTGGATGCACATTTAGTCTCGTATCCTAAATGAATGTGAGGAAACTGATCCATGTTTTCTTGCAAAAATTGTAGCATATTGTTTCTTCCAGTAGGTGCAGATAAAAACTCCCCGCGAAGCATCAGCTTACAGATTTTCGGTCTACTGTACCAGCATCAATTTCAGTTTATTCAAACCAGTCCACATGATGGCTTTTCATGGCCTTCATCATGCAGTGTGGAACGATAAAACTCAAGCATGGTTGCCAAGGCAAGACAACAGCATACGAAAGTGACAAAAAATAATGGGATGTCAAAAATAGTCAGTGAATCAATGCGAACTGCTCCGGGAAGTTCGTACCCGGTTCAAAGTGCCCAGTACGAGGCATGAACAACGCACGACACTTGGTGCTGCTACAGGTGCTGGTGCGCCCTCATTTTTGAGAGCACAAACAGTCCTTACAGCATCTCTCTGTGCCACCGGCTGGCCAACCCTCGGCCATCCCAGGGCTTTCAGGGCAGGCGACATGTACTGATGTTTCCGACTGCCCGTCACAAGTCGTGCCGCAAGCTGATGGTCTTTTGAATCATTTCAAGAAGGCCCGCAGTCGTTCCGCGGCATGCGCAGGACATCACTTGATGTGGGGAAGGACAAAGACCTCAGAAGCAGCTTTAGGGGTCTCGGTTATAAAGCAGCGCCGGAATCCGAAGACCGATTTGATAACTCAGTTGCATTTTTAGCCATCCACGAGATATATCTTCCACGATGCGTAGCCTGCTGTTTTGACACCGGTTCAGAAATGTGTCTCAAAACGCCTTGGCCACCAATGAATCAGCCACAGTTTAAGAACTTTGCGATGGAAATGAATAAGGCCGATTCCCGATTTGCAAGGTTCAGAAGCAATTTATCAGTTTTGCTTCATTTTGCAAGCCATCGACTAGATCTAGTCGCAAATGCCTGCTAGCCATATCGATATATCTAGCAAAAATTTGTGACGCCGGTGGGCCGCTGCAGTCCACACTGGAGTCCAACACAGACCGCTTTATGTGTTTGTCCCGACCTCCCCCCCCCCTCCCGGCTGCAAGTGTCTAAGCGAAGATTTGCACCGAATTATCACCTGTCTGTGATTCCGTTCAGCCGGTTGCCTGCGTTTGCGTTGCTGCTTTGATCGATGCTGCCTGCTCCCAATGTTCGTGTCTCTGCGAAGTCTGCTGCGTTGAAGAAAACCCCACCATTCGTGGTCCGGAGCACGCGAAGGCCAGCGAAAAACTTCATTTGGAAAGCGACGAAAGGGAAGGCAAAGGAAATTCGAAGGGACACCTATTGGAGGTGTCCTCCGCCTTTGGAAAATAAACGCAGTACACCAACTCGACAGCCCGTTTCAAACCCGCAAGTGGAATCCAAGCCTCGGGCCATATTTCCAGCCCCGAGGACGTCCCTCCAAGACTCGGAGGTTCCTTTTCAAGCCTCGGGAAGCGTCCCTTCTGGCCTGAGGGTCGTATTGCCAGGTCTGGAGGCGTATTGTCAGGTCTGGGGTGCTCTTTCAGACTGCGGGGACGGCCCTGAAGATTCCACCAGGGGGCCCTGTGCTATATTTCAGGTGTATGAAGCGTTGTTGAGGCCACATGAAGGGAGCACGTGCTTTAATGATAGCCAATAGGTCAGCTCCGCCGCCCGATTGGCTGTCGTCGTCGCCAATATGTCTAGCAGGCATTTGTGACGCAGGTGGACTGCCGCAGTTCACTGCAGCGTAGCACAGCGCCTTCGCCGCCCTGGGGGAGACACATGGCTCGGGGGCCCTCTCCGTCAATGCGACGCTGGCGAACGTGCTACCATTCTGTGACCATTCAGGACTGCCGCGTTCTGCCGCAGACGTATCCTTTGACTCACACGCCTTTCCTGCAGCTTCAGCTGAACCCTGGCAGTTCCCAGGTTCCGCGACACTACCTCCTTCTCTGACCTGTGTCTCCCTCCTGAGTCGGTCGACCGTCGACGTCAGGTGGTCCTTTGTCGGTGCCTTACGCCGCTTACGCGCGTGATCCTCCAGCATCACACGACCCTGCGGTATGTGCTGGTGTGATATGAACCCCCTCACAGCAGCAGATCCTCCGGCGTCGCTGTATCCGCGGCCCCATGCTCATGTGCTGAGCCACTTAACTCACCTTACCACACCACTCTCCAACACTGTACAAGACCACCAACCTGTGACGCCAAGATTGATTCGTCTGGCTTGAAATGGGCGAATTGCGCTGTCAAAAGCCGGTTTTTGGTCCTGGGAAAACGAGAAAACCACTCATAATCAGGAAGTTATTGCTGGAACGACAGCCGGTGATCTAATCGCGTCCCTGAACCTCCGCAGTGCATGAATTGTCAATGCCATAATGTGCAAAGTTGGCACGACGTCGTCCTACCACTTCCATAAATCATCTATCATACAATTCGTTACTTTCAGTACGACAGAAGCATGAAGTCCCTGGAGTGCAGAATTAGGTATGGTACAGATGAACGGCCAAAATCTGTGAAAATGGCGTTAGGACGGGTTTCTGTCGCTTTTTTGGCCATCGGAACGACATGCTCCTGTCCCTGCGGACACAGTTCGTCATTTTTCGCCCGTGTCTGCGTCGTAATATCTTTGTTTAACCAGTCGCTCCTCGGGCACGCCTTGACGGTCGGCAACGTATCCGGCAGCTGCCGGGACTCGTGGGCATCGGCTTCCTCTCGCACCTCATCGATAACTGGACGACCGCGGAGGCCGGCGTCCAGGCATGGGCGCAAAACCTCACCGACTCGCTGGACCTCAGCACCTCGCAGATTCCCGGGCTCATCTCCCTCCTGCGCAGCACCGCCGCAGGTCAGAACGATGACGTCACTGGAACCGACGCCCACTCGGTCGGCAGTCGTCCAGGCAATTTTCATCAGCGTCTTTTCACTTGTGTGTCGTGGATATCGATATTGGAATATGCGTTTCAACACCGTACGGGAGCTTCAGTATCTTTTTAGTTTTTTTGGACGTGTTTAACTTAGTGCCTCTCCTGTTTTCTGCGGTTCTAGATTTCGCCATGCGTCCTTTTCACCCTCAGTCTTGCCGGCGTTTCAGTTTAATTTGGCTGTTTCCAGATATGAACACCATGTGCGTAGTGGTGCTGATCTGCTGCGTACTGCTGGCTATATCCTCGCTGATGCTCATCAGCGGAGTTTACCAGGTCAGTGGAGGGTCAGTAGGAAGCCAGTAAGTCAGTAGGTTAGTAGGAGGTCAGTGGAAGGTCAGTAGGAGGTCAGTTGAAGGTCAGCAGGTGGTCAGTACGAGGTCAGTAGGTGATCAGTAGGATGTCAATAGGCGGCCAGTAGAAGGCCAGCAGGAGGCTAATAGGTTAGGAGAGGACAGGAGTGGGTAAGCAACAAAGTCCGCCAGCTTTCAAAGCAAAGATTATCTGAGACGTCTGTGCAGCAATATTGTTGCTGTGTCTGTGCTCTTCCTTGTTCGTCACCAAGGCGAAACAACACATAATCTGTTGCGGCGCATATGTGTAATAATAAGAAAGTGAACACTGCTGTATCACTGGAGAGAGTGGTTTTACACATTGAACTATGCGTAAATATATTATTCCAGATCTCGGCGCTAGACCATTTTCAGGAGAGTGCTAATTGTGTAACCGTTGTTTTTTGTACTGAGTACGTTTTAGATAAAAAAAATAGCATGGGATAAAGGGACTGCTTTCATTTCCTCATCATTCCGAAAGAACGTGAGCTTCCCAAGACTACTGTTGTCTTTATTACGTTTTGCTTGTAGCGCATGCCATGTCTATCCGTTTTTATCACGAGAAAATGATTATACGCGCACTTTATTTTTTTGTGATCATCAAGTAACAGAAAACTCCTGTTCAGATTGTCTACCGCACAAATGCAAATTCTACAGGCTGCCGTTCCTAGAGATCGAAAAGATCAATGCACCCGACTCGTGAGGACTAAGTGTTGCTCGTCTCCACTTGTTTGCATAGCCTGCACTTGTTACGACCTCAAAATCCTGACGAAGGACGCACGCAACATTCGTCATAAAGCAGTGAGGAAAAACGAACCAAAACTCCGTGCACGTCCTTCCCCTCGTTGTCTGATGTTGCCCTGGTCAACAGCCCCAGGCGTCTTGTTGTCTGATGCTACCTTGGTTGTCCTCCCCAGGCCTCCCGCTGTCTGATGCTGCCCTGGTTGACCTTCATGCTGCTGCGCCTGCTGACATTTCTGGTCGGCATCATCATCTATTTCTATGTGGTCGGTGGCATCAGCGACGGCGACGTCAAGCAACATTTTCTCAGCCTCGGCATTGTCGAAGTCCCGGATCTATGTGAGTCTCATCACAGCTATCCTGTGCGCGTGCGCTTTGCGTTTCTGAGCGCGCAACACTCCCCAGTCGGCCCCCCCCCCCCGCTTCCTGTTCCTCGCTGCAACACTGTAAACGAGCCTTTCGTTTGTTTCAGTGTTGTTCAGCTACTTCTGGCTGTGCGTGTTCAGCCACTATCACTACCTGCAGCAGCTTGAGGAACAAGTTTACCCGATCGGGGAGGAAGAACCCGTGGAGGTGCTGCCACCTGTTGGTGGTGATGAAAAGTATTGAACCTTGATGGTACGCTGTCGGTGTTGTAAAGCGCAATCTTTCGCCCAAGGCTAATATCCAAGAACTGGGCACCGGTCCTGGGGTTGTGAGTAAAAATATCTAGGTGGCTTCAGGTCACGGTATTTCTTGGGACCAGAATGTTTCTGTGATCTGATGCGTTTTGTTTCTACGTCTGGCTGGCACACCTTATTGTCCATCTGTGATAAACAGGAGAAACGTTCTCGGTTACTCATCCGCCCTGACAGCTTCGTAACGATCGATCCGTATGCCTCTAACCTATTTCTCAGCTCCAAGTAAGTACAACTAAAGCATCCAGTCTTAATCCTATACCCATGGAATAACCACAACTTGTTTGAAGGCTTTAACAAACACCACTGTTTGTCGTATTCCCGTGGTGTGATCACCTCTTCAGGTATATAGTTATCTGCGGGGAATAAACTGTAAAAAAATCGCTGCCCATGAACTTCAGAGACTAGATGAAGGCAGTTTTTCACGGGATGGTGCTACGTGCCTGCCTGTTTTGCTTACCGCAGTGCCGAGTCATCCAAAACTTTCGACGCTTTGAAACGAAATCACCTATTAAAAAGCACGGCGGAGACATCTTGACTACTAGCTACCACGACCGATGGCATCGTAGAGACAAGCGCTGGTCTCCCTGTCCTGGCAAGACGTGTTCGAGGCGGCGCTTCGGTGGTCGAAATCTGGCCCGCAGGCCAGTTGGAAACTGGTCAACATAGGGTCTTGTTGGATACCGCACGACCGTTCCATGCGCTTAACGCCGCATGAAAGTTTCGCCGGACACTCAGCATTTAACTGCAGTTGCACGATTGGATGTCAAGCTCACCATCCGTGGAAGAAACTCTGATTAGCGCGGTCTGCGATTCGAAATAGAACTACAGCAAATCGTCTAAAGTCGTGTGGCGAGGTGACGTCGTCTTCATTTCGCTGTAAATAAAACGAAAAAAAACACCTTACAATTTTCCTCAGTTCAGGGACTGGATTCTAAAATATTCGTCTTTGCCATTTCTCTGGACCGCCTTCCCTGAAGTGCTTATGATGCAGAGAGCTGCAGTGGCGTCAATTTGTTTCACCAGCTGTTTTACCAGACTTTTTTCTATCACTCAGCAGTGTACTAAAAACAGTCATTCGTCGGAAACGCAGTCAGTGACTTTGTCACCGACGTTTCATTGTCTGCACGCAAAACTCCAGATGCGTCATTTCTACTGATGATGGGGATCACCTGTTCGTGATGCTCTGTGAAGGTCAGCAACCGAAATGAAAGTTTGAAAACTTCTGAACTTTGCGAACGGTTTTATCAAGCAGGTACGTTTGCTCAGCTGCTCAGTGTCACATGAATCTCTGTAGTCACCTGGGAAGAAATCTCATTTGAGCCAATGAAACATCTCTCTATCGAATAAGGGGAAACGGAAAGAGGTGTTTAATATACTGGTGCTATGAAATTCTGCGGACGTTGTGGTGAAATGCAGTTGCTTGCGCTGGTTCACGCCAGGCTATTATGAGTATGTTATACTGCAGTAAGAATCGGTGGCGCAGCAGGCCGGTGAGCGCCAAAAAGAAACCGCGTTAATCGCAGCCGAGACCACACAAGGCCGCGACACAGCAGCGTACCAAAGTCGGGACGTAATCGTCGCAGAATTCTCTCTGATATTTCCCTGTGTCGAAAGAAGCAGGTGAACTGCGCAGACGTGTCAAACGGAGGGCTTCACGAAAAACGAAAACTACTTAAAGCAGTGCGGTGTGAATATTACTTCACATTTTACTCCGATGTCAAGCATCGTTACGTTACGCAAACACTAAATCGTGGCAAGAGGAGAGAATGGATACGCTTCCGTTCACATCCGACACCCGACACCCGTTCACTCCCGACACTGGCCCAGACTACTTGACTTTTTTGATATCCCTATTCCTGCTGATGACGCCTTTAGACGTGTTCTTCAAAATGTCCTGGGCGAAGATATACGGTCTCTTCGAGGTCAAAGTCCGGGGCTTGGGACGCCAGGTCTTCCTGCCAGATATCTTTCCATCAAACGCATGTATGAGTTATAGTAAATTATGCAGAAAATGAGTGATGGAATCCCAGCTCCCTCCACGGCGCGGCCCTCCCTCAAATTATGTTACTTTCGGGGCGTTTTGTGCGTCAGGGGGGTTGCGCCACAGCGAGACCGTCCATCATCCTGCAAGAAAACGTACCGTCACTGGGCTCCACTTTTCACGCTAGTCAGTCAAATGAAAAGCTCCCAAAAACTTCCCGCAGACAACTTTTCCCATAGTTCGCCCGGAATCGATTGCCCGCTACTTTACCGAAGTTTGCTGACGCGGGGCCGCCGGTCGCGGCCACGGCTGGTCACGGAACGTCTTCGCGGCCACGTCCTTTGTCATGCGGGGCATTGTTCCCCCGCCCCAGGCCTATTCTCCCCCACCCTCCTGCAGAGAGCGGCGTGACGTCCCGGGACCGGTGATCGCCGCAGAACCCCGACTAAACAGCCTCGTTTGTCGGGAAGACACGCCGGTGCATAAACGCTTCAATTAAGCGGCCTCGTTTGCTCGCATTACAGGGCGATACATAGCAAGGGCGGGACAGTGTGCGACGTGGCGGTCGGTAGTCTAATGGGTGCACTAGTGTGAGCGCGTCAACAGGTCGATAGCCTGTCGGCATTGTGTTACCGCTCTACCCGTGCAAAGGATGTGCCGGCGCGTCTGGCGTACGGTATTGCATTTATTGTTACTATTCAGTTATAAGAAATGGATGTCGTGAAACCCCCTTCGGAGCCGCCTGCCTCATGGGCATGGGACGCAGTGAGGCACACAAGATAAACGTCGGCTGCTGTCCGGTGTGGTCATCAAAACCGTAAACACGCTGTGTTTCTGCTACATATGACGTCTGGGTGTTTTTGAGCGAGGTGGAATTAGGCCAGGAGTCAATGCCTATCACTGCTAGAGTTGAGAATTCCGACTTGGATGATCTGAATATCCGGCCGAGCATTCCGCTTTGCAAATGTCAAGACTTTTTATTTCAGGATCCGAATATAACGCGAATATCGGTTGATTATCTTTTTCATCCGGATATTTGCAGAATATTCGGATAGCTGATGAGCATTCCATTTTTTTGTGTTTCGGCCACAAAGGCAAGGGGAGCAAGGTCGAAGCAGGGGAACGTGTTGGATTGATGATTCTGAAGATGCTGCCGGAGACCGCTGCTCTGATGTTTCAGATTTGAAAAGAGATGCATTTGCAACACAAGCATACAGCTTACAATATACAGCGATTGTAGGTGGTGTGTGGGTGTAGACTGTAAGAATATGAACATCGTCACCGCAACAGAGGTCCAGAGGAAGACGACAATAGAAGACGAAATGAAAGGAAGACAATGCGCCTTGCCCAAGGGCGCCAGACAACAGCATGGTATATGAAAACATGAAAATATGACGACGCACCTTGCTCAAGGGCTCTGTAGTCGGACCTCTTGGCTCAGTTGAATCCACACAGTGGGACGTCGGCTTCATTGCCGCAACAGAGGGACCTTTGGCTCAGCGAGCAATGGCATTTCACGACAGGATCCCTCTTGGCTCCACTGAGATCCAACGTGCTATGTGCTATGGCTCTATGTATTGTGCATGTTATGGCGTTTGGGAAAAGCCTCGCACGAGACCAGAATGTGTGGGGGAAACCCAATTTACATTTAACTTTTAGTAAGGCCGGTTTTCATTTTGTATTATTTCTTTACTGCATTTCGTGATAGTATTCTGAATTTCGCGACAGCGTTCTATTTGTTTGTGTAAATAATGGAATCGATTAAATCCGCTGTATTTAATCGGATTCAGGAGTTTACATGCTATTTATATTTAGGCCGGTCAGGATACCTTTATAGTTTACATGTTGATATCTTGTATATCTTACTGATTGATGTTTTTGCCCTTTTATTGATACTACTTATTGTAACTTCATCACTTTCGGTGTTTATGGGATTTATTTTTCTTGTGTACTGATATATTTTTGTTTGTGTCCTGTTTTTCGTGATAGTGTTCTGTTTGCATGAAATACAAGGTAAGCTAGATGAAATTGATTAACACGGACACTGAAAGGGGGGTCTTTTTATGCCCCCCCAACTGTTTTTCTTGAAAATCTCGAGAACGAGAAAAAGAAGGATCGGAGTTGGTCGCTTCTAGTTTGAGACATTTATGGCAATTGAATAACTCATCCATCGACGCAGAAAAATCCAAGATCGGCCGGAAATTTTTGAATTGTCAAAGAATTTGAAGCCAAGCAAACATAAGAAAAATAAGGGTTGTCGCTGACGAATGGGAACATTGTAAAACGACTAGCGTTGTACCTAACATTACCGTTTGAACACAATCAAGCGACGTCATTCAGGCATAAGTGATGGATGTACCAAGGCCAAAGCCAGGGAGAAAGCAACCACTCGCGCTCTAACAAGTGCGGTGCGGTAGCTGGAGAGAGGAAACAAGAGGTCGCTGAAGATGTCGAATGATGGAAGAGCCGCCGATCTCCTTCTGCTGCTGTCTCCTGCGTGTGTGTGGTGATGTTACCAAAACATGAGTATGAGAACACTTTTATGCTTAGTCGGTCCTTAGCCATTTTTAGGCAATTTCTTTGCATGCAGTACTATGGGGATTGTGTCCGATTTATTAAAGCCTGCTCGGCTCGCCGCCCGTCTGCTTAATGGTCTGCAGCATTCGTACACCGACAACTTCATCGCAGCACCTGCCACTCGACGGACGACGGGAGCATCGACCAAAATTCCAACGTCGCACGTGACAAACCGCCTGGTAAACTCGCCATAGTGGGACCTCGTTCGGTTCACGGCAGGACCAGAGCCCCTCCCCCTCCGGGTCGTCGTAACGGGGTGTGACCCTGGCAGCGGTGACGTCTGACCTGCCCGCGGGCAAACAGACGGTCCCAGCGGCGCGCCGGCCATGAACATTACCGACCATCACAAAGCCTGAAATCGATGCGCCGACCAGGCGCGGGGGGTGGCGGAGGCAGCCGGTGCGGGCTCGCCCTGTGGACGAGTTCCCATTCAGCGGCCGCCCGCGATCGTTACGTATTCGGACGGCCGTGTTTACACACACTCGCCTCGTTTGGTCGGTTGTACCCGAGGGAATGCGCCGGCGCGGTCGAAGAGTGCCCGCTGGTGTATGGCGCCTTTCTGTCTGCCGGTTCCACGTCAATACTTCCACTCCCATTATTGCTAAACGACATTACTGCTACGCCACAGCACTGCTACGGACAGCCCTGCTAAGCGACACTACTTCTAACGACAGCACTGCTGCGCGTCACCACTTCTAGCGGCAGAGCTGCTATGCGACACTACTTCTGACGACAGTTCTTCTGCACGACATTACTGCTAACGACACCGCCGCTACACGAAGCCACTGCTAACGACATTACCTGCTAATGACAGCACTGCTAATGACACCGCTGCTAAAGGGCGCTACTGTCTATGACATCGCTGCTAAAAGAAAGCATTGCTAACTACACTACTGCTAAATGACAATACTGCTACCGACGCTACTACTACTGTCACTACTACTAACCACACTGCTGCTAAACGACAATGCTGCCAACGATACTGTTGTTAACGGCATTACTGCTAACGACATTACAGCTTAGCGGCAATACTGTTAACGGCAATACTGCTAACGACAATACTGCTAAAAGACGGCACTGTTTACGATACTCCTCATAATGGCATTACTATTAAACGACACCTCCAAAACTAGTTGCTGCCGCCAAAACAGCTGACGTCATTGCTGTTGATTGTGCACCCGAACCCTTAACCGATAACCCCAATAACAATAATATAAATCTAACTTAACCTAAACTAGCCTCACCCAATTTTGCACGACCTACGCTAACCTGGGCGTTCATTTTTCACATCAGGTGTCATAGATATTCATTTAAAACCATTGCAAGTTTCATGTCTCTGCCTTAGTCTGTTCGGGATATATTGGAACTAAACCAAATCTATGGCGACAGTAGCAGTTTTTTGCCTTCAGCAGTTTCGTGGTCAACAGTGGCGTCGCGTACGGGCACTCAGTAGCAGTGAAGTCGTACAGCAGTAGCAATAGTGTCAGTGGTGCTGATAGTAGCAGTAGTGTCGGTAGCAGCTATGTCGTGTAGCAGTAATACCAGTAGCAATGGTGTCGGTAGGAGTACTGTCGGCAGCAGCCGTGTCGTTAGCAGTACTGTCGTGTAGCAGTAACGTCGTGTGGCAGTGCGGTCGGTAGCAGTAGTGTCTGTAGCAGTGGTGTCGTGCAGAAGCACTGTCTGTAGCAGCAGTTTCGGGTAGCGGTAATATCGGTAGCAGAAGTGTCGCGCAGCAATGGTGTCATATACAAGTACTGTCGGTAGTAACAGTGCCATTAGCAGTAGTGTCGTGTAGTAGTGCTGTCGTTAGCAGTGGTGTCCTGTAACAATACTGTCCTTAGCAGTAATGTCGTGTAGAATTACTGTCGTTAGCTGTTATGTCATTAGCAGCACTGTTGGAGCAGTAAGGTCGTCAGCAGTATTAGACTAGCAGTAATGTCGTGCTACCCTGTCTGTCCATGGACACCCCGAGCCTGAAAGCGGTCGCGCCGCTGAAGCCCACGTGCCGGCGTAGAAAACGCCGGGAAACGTCTGGGACTGAAGTTCGAACGCCTATGGCAAGGTGCGTTCCGAAAACATGGTGCAATGCGATTCGTAATGGATAAATGAAGGTGTTCGGCGACCGTCTTGGCGAGGGCTGATAAACTGCCGTTTTGCGCAGGTAGCAAATGAGCCATTTCAGAGCGAAAGTGGCGGCGACCGTCAAAGACGGTCTTGTACACATGGGCCCATACTGTCAGTGCGCACGAGACCATCGTGAAACGGAAAATTCAGCTGAGTTGTAGAGGCATAAATGCAACGCTTGCAGAGCTACCATGGTCATTTAGCCCTGAAAAAAAACGGAAGGCTGAAATCTAGTTAGATTTTATAGCGCTACAGACGCTGAAAAAATCCGAATATTGGTACAAAGACATTGACTCGAGCAAAACAAAGCACGCAGTTCAGCGCTTGTATGAACGCACGTATTTGATCCATCTGCCTAAGCGCATCCACGGGTTTGAAAAATACACCAAACTGCAAATGTGTTCAGATAAAGATGCGTGCACTTGTAAATGCATACGCGGCGAGCGAAAACATTATCAGTAGTTACTGGTAATCTTTGGGAACCAGGAGATTACGAGAAACAGAGGCAATATGTCACTCGTCAGTTCCTACCATTAAAAGGCGAAATTCGATGGACAGGGAAAAACAAAAGGAAATCAATTGCACCAAAGCAAATCGACAGTAGGACCCTCTGTCTATTTCGAATTCCCGTAATTAAGTGGATGAAGTGCGAATGCCAATCACACATACGAACAAGGACAGAACACCACAGGTTTACATCACTGCCATCCCACGCGATCTAAGGCCTGTTACGTGTTTTGACCTTTGACAAAAAAGCTCAGCTGTTGCGGGTGGGAACAAAAGAAAACAAAAAAAAGCACGATATCATAAGCCCCTTCCCCGTAAACTCAGATGACATACCAAGACGTAGTTTGTGTATTAACCCCATTATTCTAGTGGGGGTGACTTGAGAAACCCCTAAATAACTGGGCAGACATACAAAACTATTTCGTTGATCTGAAGTCACGTAAAAAGTCAGGTCAAGGTCAGCACTCAAAATGTGGTTTTATGTAAACATTTGGGCGCTTACTTTTAAAATGCAAAATCCCGAACATATAGGGCCCAGCACAGTGTTTTCTAATTGCGCTTCAAGTTTCTTGTTTACATCAGGTCGAGTCGCGGAGCTACGACCTTCCGTAAAGACATTCCCTGTAGGGGAAGGGGGCGGCGAATAGCCCCCCCCCCCCTATAGGGAATGCGCCCCAGCGCTGTGGTTGCGGGAATAGGGTTGAGAAGTGGGCGGAGTTTGCGAATGTGAAGTGACTCCAGGACCTTGAGGTCTGCATTGTCCGTCGCGGTGGCTAGAATTTCGGTCGTGAAGTTCGTGTTGATGTCGACATGTCGCACGTTGAAGTGGTTTACGATCATATGCTCTCCTAGAGGCATGTCCGGTCTTCGTATTTTTGTATCCTCCAGATGTTCGATAAATCTGTCTGGAATGAAACGTTTTGTTCCGCCTACATTAAAAATCCTGTACAACGGTTACAGGATACGTCACGTTTTTTCCTCATACATCTGCTTTTACGACCGTTTACACAAGTACGGGATGCTCTGTTGCTTGCTGGAAAGGGTGGACTTTCCAGCGCCAAACGTAGAAGAGGAGACTTTATGGCTGGGCCATTGGACCGTTGGGCCACGGTACTTGAGCGTTACCTGATGAGATGACCTGATGACTGAAATTATCTGCCTGCAAAGGTTATCGTCTGCGAAGGGCAGCCGAATACAACGATACCGGTTTTTTGCTTTGTCTTTCGGTGTGGCGTCTTGGTGAGGGGACCGGCGCAGCAAAGATACTACAGGCGAGCAGTTTGTGCAGCACACCTCACCCGATCTAAAG
Source organism: Capitulum mitella (assembly GCA_030062745.1). Taxonomy (NCBI): domain Eukaryota; kingdom Metazoa; phylum Arthropoda; class Thecostraca; order Pollicipedomorpha; family Pollicipedidae; genus Capitulum; species Capitulum mitella. The sequence goes on along the minus strand of CP099852.1, from coordinate 3,936,176 downwards.
GAAGATCTTATGTCTGATCTTATGTCAGATCAGGCCGCCAACGTGGCCTGGTAGTTCAGGAGCCGGGCAGTAGATTCCGGCACGTGCCAAACATTGGGCTGGAGTCCCAGAGCGGGCACAAGTATTCGGGCCCGAGACCAAAAAATCGACTGCTCACGCGGCAGTTGTGGAGTCGCATCAGACAATCGAGATCCTCCAGCGCCATCTGGTTCGACGCCTGGGGCAAAAAGACGCCACCGGCTCGGCTTTCGACCTTAGGTTAAGGTCAGGTCGAATAAACTTATGTCCAAAAATGTTTAGCGCTCCCAGCTTTTCCAAAAACAAAAAAACAAAAAACAAGACGTCAGAACAAAGCCTGCCGGAATTCCAGATCTTGACAGGCGCAAGAAGTCTGGAATCTCTGCTTGATATCTGAGACTTATGCGCCATCGACCTCAGGTCAAACCCATTTTCAGCACATCCTTCCGTTTTTCCGAAACTGATGCGATAATGATCGTGATTTAGCAAAGCATCACCGATCTCCAGTCACTGACCTGAGGTTAGGCCACCAATACGGTGTGGGCGAAAATGCACCATCCTCAAAATCAACTCAATGAATGACATGAAACGGATGGAAAATGAGGGAACTGGCTCTCAAAGATGCTGATGATATCAACAACTTCGGGACGTTCTAAAACATCCCATGGTTAGCAAATAAATGGTTTGCTGGAATAAAGCCCCGCCAAATGTGTAGATTGATAACAACTGATTTTTTAACATCTAACATGGCGAGCCATAACACAAACCCTTAACATCAAGAAACACAAATTGCTGAGGCTTTTTTCACCAAACTAAAAGCACGCCAAAATAACGGCTCGTCAGTTTCATCCCTCGTTCGGCAGCGGTGCCCGCGGCGCTGTGGCTCAGAAAATCGGTGTGTTTAAACTCGACGTTACGGCGTAATTATTCAACAAATCAGACAAACTGGACTGTAGCCGGCATCCACAGACTTTTATCCATCGGTTGGTACCTTTATCTAGTCTTTATCAAACACAGGCCTAAAATCCAGGGCGTTTCTTGGTTCGATGGAGTCAGCTGTGACAAGACGTATGGGGCGCAAATGGCTGAAAAAATCCCCAAAAGTAAAAAATAAAAATAAAAAATAAATGTCGAACATTACTTGTCAAAAGCGTTCTAGTGGTAAGTCTGTTTTTATCGCGCGACTAATCGTTTGCGAGTTAGAGGGAGGGTTGCCCACAGCTCAGTCATGTTCAGGTTACCATGGACTCTGAGCCCAGAGCTACTCATTTCAACACCTTCGGGCTAAATTAATAATACTAGCCGCCTTGCTGTTCTTTTTAGTGAGCTCCTCAGAACGGAAAACATATTTCCCAAAACACCCATGTATTACATCCGAAAACACTCACGTTTCGAGCTCAGCTTCAGAATAAGATCTCTTGCATGTTTTTAGACCGAAAGAATCAGCCGGTCACCGGGGCGGCGCTTTTGTCAGTTGCGTGGCATGAACATATGTACCAGCGAATACAGTACCGCGGACACCCATTTCAGTCCATTTTTGGGATTAATGCATTTTGGTTGGCTTTCAAAAACAATTTGAGTTTGTACTAAGCATTAAAATTCAAGAAACAAGGAAGTGCTCATCAGCACAAAGCACTTTTAGGACAGTGAGGGTGACGAAGCATTAGTATGCGATAGCATGAACGGTGTGACATCGAGCACCAATTTCTTTCGATGATTTGAACATTTTCAACTATGGATGGCGTTTTGAATTAGGTATCAGCGAACATTGCAGGTATGCTAGGTCCCTGGGCGTAAATAAAAGGGGACTAACGAAGCGCGTGAAGATATAAAAAATGCCTACTTTTGGACTTTTCATTCCTGTTGGCGTCCGTTAACTTGCAGTCGCTACGAACGTCAGTTATTCATGAAATAACTGCAAATCGTGCGCCGTGCAAGTCGTATGGAATCACTTTGAACTCCACAGAACTCTTTAAACTTATGGCATTTAAAACCTTGCTATCTTAGTGCAAAACACTCGCAAAGGATGGAGCATTCCTTTCTGGGTGCAATTAAGACATTCCAAAAGCATGATAAGCAAAAAGTTGAAGCCTTGTGGACAAGATGGCTGTCCGAAACGTCCATGGCTGTAGGAACGAGGAGGACCGGAGACGTTTTTGTGACGTCCGATGCCCCACTTCTGGGAAATTTGGCATTACCTCTATTGGGAGAAACGTCTTTGTCCGCTTCCCTTCACTCTCACACACACGCGCACACACGCACGCACGCACGCACACTTTTTCTGACATTGTGACAGACACTTGCAATATCCGAATTTATAGCACCATCTTTGTCTCCACTAGATTCCTCTTGAGAGACGGTTCAGTCAGCCAGTGCATTTTAAGAATTGCACTAGATAATGGACTAACATTTTATACGAGTAAGACACATGGGTAAAACGAATACAACGAAAATGCAGAGTTGCGAGAAGGGTAAACTAGTACAGGGTAGGAGAGTCCATTAGTACAGAGTGCGAGAGACCGCGCTGACGGCAAACGACGGTCGAGACGTGAGGCGAAATCATGCCGGGAGAAGACGCGGCTAAGGCCGTCGGCAGGCGGTTTCAGGACGAGGCTGGTCGGCGGGAGAATACTTCAGGTGAGGACGAGAGACGAGGCGGCGGTGGCTCTAGGGCGTCCGCGACCGAACAGCGGGTGGAACGCCCGAAACATCAGCGAGCCGTGTAAGCAGGGAACGGATCGTCACCGTTGCCGCGGGTTGTTTATGGATCTCAGGGCACCCAGGCTGTCGCGGCGGGTGACAACGTCACGCACACCGCTTCAACCAAGAGCCCCCACAATCTGAGATATGTGGTCACGACCGCGAGCACCAGAGACGATCCTGGTCCAGAAGTCCACCTCCTACACCCTATCCATAGGACGCATCGCAGCATCAAAAAGGAGAGGCAGTACAGGATATCTGGTAGAACGTGACACTGGACCAAAAGTTTACGGACTGTAGGCGTTGAAGGGTGGCGGATTTTGCATTAAAAAGGATGGATTTGCTCTTTTTGGTAGCAGTGAATATGTGTTCCTCCCAGGAAAAGGCACTAACGATGGTCGCATCCAGTATCTTTGCGAACGACGACGGGGTGAGTGTGCAGTTGTCAGTGTTAAGTTGGAAGGAAAGGCTTTTCTGAGGGACTGTTGAGTTGCGACAAGGAGAGAGACGATTGGGCAGCGAGCATTTCTTTCTGTCGAGATTTGAGGACAAAAAAGTGGTCAAGAGACACGTAGTCCAACTGGGTGTAGTCGGCATAGGCCACAAGACGTCTGTGCGGGAGGTACAGAGGTCGTACAGAGGTATGGAGGTCGTTCGTAAAGACGCTGAACAGGAGGAGATAAACAAGGGACTCTGAGGGACACCATGGGATAAAGGAAGGGAAAGGGAGCCGCCCCTCACTACCTGCCTCTGGCCACTGAAGTTACTTTCAAACCACCTTGGGTCGATACCGTACCACTACAGCTCTGTCAGGACACCGTGCGGTAAGCTGTAAAATGTTTTCCCGAGGTCGATGTAAATAACAGCAGCTATGTGTCCTGCGTTGATTCGACGAGTGATCCACTCGACAACGCCGATCAGGGCGTCCTCCGTCGAATGACAAGGTCTGTGAACGTATTGAGCAGAGAACAGACTGTGACAAGATACGAGGACAACTGCTTACATACCGAGGGTCTCGCAATGATGGGATTAATGGCCACTGCCGCTGGAGGTGACACGAGTAACATATTGTTTTACGCGCGTGCATTTATCACGGTATTTGTCCTTGCTATTTTGGTTTTCACTTGCTGCTTTGTGTTCGCCATGTCGCCCTACCGTCTAATTCAAAAACCCAAGTTGGCCCAGTTTTGCTTTGAAATTGGTTCAGTTGTGCAAACGACGTAAATTTGTGTTTTTTTTCGGAATCCGCAAAGCACCAAACTAGAATGCAATTTTAAGCGTGGTTCACAAGTTCATGCAGCGAGGTAATGCTGAAAATTTTAGCAATGTGAAATGCAGCTCCAGATTCATCATGCAAAACAAAGAGATGGCCGAAGCTGCAAGAAGCTCTACCTAGCAAAGCACGCAAAACTTCTTGCGGAGACGCAGTCAAGAGCTTAGATACAACAAGGCAACAGTTGGCCAGATCGCGAGAGATTACATTCATTTTTTCCCACGTAAGATCCCCACCCATTAGAAACTTTCCCAGACTGGGAGCTGCGCTCATTCACTGAAAAACTCCGATTTTTCGATAAAGCGCATTGCCATCTTGATGACTGCGGAGACAGCCAGAACTTAACATTCTGGTCTACTGAACCACTGGAAATTGATGAGCGACCTCTCCGCCGCCAGAAATACGCCGCCCAGTGCGCCCTGAGCACGCACCGTATGATTAACACATTCTTCTTGGAAGAGTCTGACGGCCAGGGTGTTGCCGTGAACGCCGTGAGGTACAGACAGGTCATACCCAGGTTCTGGAAAGACCTCACATAAAGACGCGGTGTCGGCCTGCAGGACCGGTGGTTCCAGCGGGAGGCATGAGTGCTCACTCGTTGATCCGATTCGGTGGTGTCTGCAAAGGAGATCTGGCGCGCAGCTATCGTTCTCAGGGAAACAATCTCATGCTCCCCTCATTCTTCGGACCTGAGCCTTTGGATTTTGTCTGTGGATGTTCCTCAAATCCCAAGTGTACCGAAACAGCTCCGGAAGCATCCAGGAATTCTAGGAGGCTATAAAACCTGCTGTCCGTGCGATCCAGTGATCAGCATGCAACGCTGCGATTCAACCTGCCAAACGTCGATTGTCTCTGCCCGGAGAGCGACAAGTGCTGTACCTAAAAGAGAGAAGAAGAGGAAGGAGCGGTGTGCAGTGCACACAGCGTAGCATTGCCCATATTATATATTGGTGAAAGTTTATTACCCAGTTGCCGTTAACACACTCTGTGCGCTGAACTGGAACGCATCCTTTTTGGTGAGACGCCTTGCACAACTTTTTCGCGTAGCTTGGAGAGTGCCGATAAAATCGGGATTGGACAAAAATTACGACATCACAAGAGTCAGATTCGTAGAGTGAGACGACGCAAACTACTTCCCAGAATGAGAGAAAGACAGGAGACGGCAGGAGAGTTAATGAGGTAAGACAGATGGGACAAGACAAATCCGAGAACAGGAAAGCACTTTAAAGAGTGTGCGTTGTAATGCCGCCAGCATCACCGGTCTCAATGAAATGTCTCGCATGACATCGGAAAGCTCGGGGAGAGTAACTAAACGCAGCTTGAGGCAGCAGGCGGTAACTCGCGGAGGCTTAGGTGGCTGAGAAGAGACGTTGCGGCCGTCTGCTGGCGGCTCAGTGGCAACACGCGAGCCGACGGAGACAAAGGTGCCGAGAGAAGGGTGCGGCGTCCAGCAACACTAGCGCCAACAGCGTCAGCCACAGCAGCGCAAACAGCGTCACCCCAACGTCAGCCACAGCAGCGCCAACAGAGCCAGCCCAACAGCGTAAGCCACAGCAGCGACAACAGCGTCAGCCCAGCAGCGTCAGTCATACAGCGTCAGCCACAGCAGCGCCATCCACAACAGCGCCAACAGAGCCAGCTCGGCAGCGTCAGCCACAGCAGCGCCAACAGCGTCAGCCCAACAGCCCCAGCCACAGCACGGGCAGCGCCGCGCTGCGGTCAGATCACGCACCTGTTGTCTCTGAGGAGCGTGTAACAAAGCTGTGGTGGCGGTGCAGTGCATGTGCGCTCACGGTCCATGGACTACCCTCTGCTGCTGTCGATCGACAACAAATGAGTTCTTGTAACTTCAATTCAGTTCAAACACTTTTGCAAACATTAGAATTCAGATCAGCCGAAAGTCCTACCACTGCTAAGGTCAATCTTTAGATACAAACGAAACAGTGAAATGAGGTGGAACAAACAAAACAAACCAAAGCAAAGCGAACAAAGAAGCGGATCGCCGGGCCGCTAGGCACGTCGCTAGGCAGTGGCATGCTGAACTCCCAGGAACAACACAGCGTGAATTATGAGAAAGGAGTTAAAAATTCGCTTTTGGGACAAAAGTATTGAATTATGCGTAAGTTTGATATGACTTAAAATGATAAATTAACCAGTCGTCATTTTTCAGGCTAAAAAATATCAAAGGTATTGTCATTGATACTGGAACAGCCAGCTGAAGGCAGTTTTCAATGTTGTCTCAAGTCAGTCACGGATTGCTTACCACCGCCACACGGTTCCCCGCCAAGATCACTCAAGGCTGTTGAGCACATGATTACTGCCGCCATGGCCTTGGATCTGTGATGTCCGTGGGGCGATGGAGTGGTGATTGATTCTTGACTGGCCTGAAATTTTAACTACCTGACACCAAAATGTCCCATGAAGGCGTCTTTATGCCGCCACTGGAGGTCGAAAACCTTGACTCCGAGTCCGACGGTGCCTCAGCTTCGGAGGCAGAGGACGAGCCCGGTCTGGGTCACCCATGGCAACATCTAGAAACGTACTTTGAGTTTAAGGAGGAGGGGAAAAACGTCATTTTTACGTATGTCCTGTGCCGACCGAAAGAGGTTATAATCAAGGGTCACAAGAGTAGCCTTTCAAACTAAAGGCACATATCAAGAGGAAGCATTATTTACGGTATTTGCAGGTGAGAACAAAATGTGCACAATAAGTTGTCAGTAGTGAAGCATAATTATGAAGCTTGTCGACTATTGCTTGGACTATTTGCCTTAACCATATTCTCTGCAGGCAGTGAGATTCACATTACCCTGGGGGGCAGATCTGCGGTAATCTACCTTTCGGCCGACGCTTACGCGTAATTTTTGGAGACGCGGAAGTGGCAACACAAGTTGTGTGAACAATTTAGCCCATTCAGGTATTTTTCTAAGCACTGGCCCCTACTGGATATGTAAACTGACTTGGTTAGGTAACTCTTGAATTTTGATTCAGTTGACACATGTTTGCCTTCAGCCGATACGAGCTAACCAAACCAAAAAACAGGCAAATTGAACCTAACAAAAAATTAGTTTTACATGCCCATCTAGGGCAATCCCTGCAACCATACAGTAGGTTTTAGATTAGGTTAGGTTAAATCATTTTTAACTTGGAGGACAGGCTACATTGTCCATGCGATTCGAGTTACCACTCCTGCGTTCCCGAAAAAAATATCAACTGGCCGAAAGACCTTTCGGCTGACACATTATTTTTTGTAGACGCAGAAGTGAGGACCCAAACTCAAACATGATATGAGCCGTTGCCACTTTTGCACCTTCGAAAAATATGCATTGGCCGAAAGGTGAAGATTACCAGTTCTGCCCCTCCCTCCCCGCCCTTCCAGAGATCTCGAGATGCATTCGTCCAGTGTTGATAGGATGAATGCCATTTAATATGTTTCAACGAGATCTCCAATTCTGGGCCCCAAAAATTCAAAAATGGAGAAAATAGGGCGTGGGGGCAAACAAACTCCAAAATTTCGGGATTTTTGAAAGGTCACTGCGGCCGTGTTTACCAACCAATTTTCATGGGAATAACACGGTTCAGCTTGGAATGTCCAAGTCTTTTATATACCGAAAGCTGAAATTTAAAACGGAAAACCATAGGCGGTTCCAGGGAGGGCAATAAGGGTGATTTTTCAAATAAGAAATTTCCTTTGTTTTTGTTTGTTTTGGGTGATATAAACATCATATGTACAACTAGCAAGCCAGTTTAAGTTTATATGTAGCGCAGAGGTGGATCCAGGTAAACAAAATTGGGAGGGCACCATAAGCACAATAGTGTGCTCCCCCATTTTTTCAGTACCTGGGTGTGTGTTCGCCTGAAAATGCGTGTGCATACGCATTGCTTAGGATGTGTATGACTATATAAATGAGTCAGTGATCTTTATTTCTACTCAGAATGTCACGATAGTGAACCGCACAACTCTGCAGCTTCACGCACAGCACATTACCGCCGAAAACGGGGGCTTGGAACCGCCTCTGCGGGACCGATTTTTTTTTAAATGTTGACAAAACACTTGTGTATCAATTCCGTGAAATGCCAGAAAATCTTGTGGCGCTGCGGCAAACAGTGTGGGAGCGACAAGCAAAAGACACGGGTAGCAGAATCTGCCCCCCCCCCACAGGGAACAGGGTTAAATGAAGTGTTTTTAACCCGTCTCCGGCCGGGCTCAGAATGCCCTTTGCCCGGCCGGAGGGGGAGCCCTGATTTCCGCACCTCCCAGGATCTCGGCTTCCATATATCGCACGGAAAAAGGAAAACACCGGCGGAAAGGTTTTGTCAAACCAAGACGAAAACATTCAAGAGTTTTGACCTCAGGTCAATTATGAGGCTACCAGACGCCATGAAAGGTCAAAACACGTCCTTGGAGTTCGGTAAATAGACACAATACCTTGTCCCTGAAAAGCTGAACTTAAGCGACATGTACCGAACCGTAAGACAATAGCGAGTTCATTGATATCAATTTTGGCCTTTCATAGGGGTCAGGTCAGGTCACGTCATCGTTCCAAAATGTTCCACTTGTGAACGGCTAACATCCTCCGTTGCATCTTACTTATGACCATGTTTTTATTGCTAATTTGTCTTTTCAAGGGTGCTGAAGAGGTACTAAAGCACCTTTTCTTAGTCTTTTATTTCACAATAATAAAATCCATATCAGTCATGTTTTTTTGAGTCCTTCGTCGTTTGGTATTAAAAAAACGTCAGGGGTATCAGGAATCTTACCTCCACGCACGCGCTCTTACACAAACTAATACACACACATAATTTCAAAACAAAACAAGAAGTTCGCGAGACCGAAACGAGCTCTGAACGGAGACCATTATGTTCAGGGCGGATACTTCGAGAGGCATTGTTGATCAAACCCAGTCGATGGATGTCCGCTGTTTGTCGCATTTTGCATGCGTCCGCTCCAGCGCCCGTTGTTCCCGCTCCGTCGGCGCCGCGGGCAATGAACGGGAATTCGTTGGTTTGAACATTGTAGCTAACACAGTGGTAGAATACCCGCCGCGGCTGTTGTCCCGGCGCCGCCGACTCTACAACGGCTGGTGAGGGCAGTGGGCAGCTAGCGGAGTGTTTTGGGTAAGCGCTTTTTGTTTCTTCCCTTTGTATATGGAATGCGTTTTACAACCACAAAGCAGCATAAAAGACTTAAAACCCACGTTCGCTTGGTTTTCACTGCATTTAAAAAAGTAACGGAATAACGGAGTAACGGTAACTTCCGTTACTTTTTAAGGCAGAGTAACGGAGTAACGAGTAACGGACTGGCTTTTTTGAGTAACGGAGTAACGAGTAACGAAGTTACATTTTTTAGTAACGATGCCCACCTATGATGAGCTGCTGTATTTTGTATTACGATGGTGAGAATCACTCCTTTGAACTTTGTTCAAAATTCGGACATCATCATGCTTCATGCGTTTAATATCGTCGGCTGCATTCATGTTCGTCTGCAAACCTGGTTCAGATAGCTCCGTCAGCAGCTTCCTCGGCGATGATGTTGCGGAGACCGTTGCTAGCGGCCAGTTTCGTCAACGTCCGTCACGAACGTCAAGCCTGTCCCCGCCAGTTCTTTCCTCATCCCAGTCATCCAGTTTCCTGTTTATTTTCGGAGTCAGATGATTCTTCCAATCACCCACATTCCCTGTCCTCATGAACTTCCTGTTTTCGCCACCTTTGCCCCAGTTTGACTGGGCAAGCCATTCCCAGCTCACCCAAAGATTGTTCTTGAAGTTTTTGAATTGAAAATGGTCTTCCAGTTGGCTCAGCTGCTCCTCTTTTAAGTCTTTGCCGAAGAACTTCGCTGTTGTCAGTATGCTTCCACGCAAGTCCTTCTTCAGGTCTTCAAAGAAAAGGAACAGCATGTTTGGATGATGGCGATTCCTCCCGAACGTGTGAGAAACAAGACAGCTCCGCGGCATGGCCATGGATCAATCAGTCGACAAACTCTTCCAAACCGAGGTCTGCCGCCGCCTTACTAAATAAGTGCTGGTGATTGAAGGATGAGACGCAAACGTCTGTCGGGCTCCGAGCCACGTAAACCACCTGCAAAACAGAAAACAGTCTCAACCAGGCACATGAACGATAAAAACAAACAGAAGCCGTACCCGTTGGCACACTCAGGGATAACGTCGCGTTAACAGTATGGGTGCGTATGATGTGGAGTTACCAGTACTGCAACCAGAACTGGCAGCAGTTTGCAGCGAGCTTGGAAAATTGTCTGCAAAAAAGGTCAGAACCAGTCCACCCAAATACACCTTACCCTTCATTAACAACAGTACAATGTAGTAAGGGAGCACCAACTGTCCCCAGTGATGTCCTTGGCTATACCACTGCCCTTACCAAGCTTCCGGGCCCAAATCCTCAAAGATCGGCCTTAGAGTTTCCCTGAGCCTGCCACCAAACGGTCCGAAACCCTCCTGCAGGGCCGACCAGTCACCTTGCACGTGTCGAGCAGCCGGGGCGGGCACATGCGCAGCGGCAGGCGGGTCTTGACGAACCAGGGCCGCGGCCGGGCCTCGAGCGGCTCGAAGAACACCCGCCGGCTGTTCGGCTCGCCGCCGCGGCGGAAGGCGCGCCGCATCGTCTCCGGCGTGACGGCTGTCATCCCCGGGAAGTTCCAGCGGTCGGGCCTCAGCGGGCTGCGGTCGCCGGCCCAGTCGCAGTCCGCAGCAGCCAGACCAGCTCCTGCGTCCACGTGGTGCCTGCCGCCGAAACGGCGACCGTCAGGGGGCGGCTTCGCGGGTAGCGGCCGTCTCCGTATTCAATACTATGTGATGTGCACACCATCACGTAGCACACAGTACAGCACACACACGTGTATGCTGTAAAGGCACGTTTACATAAACTACATTTTGCCAGCTTGTCGTCTGTGATTGGCTTACAACCCGACAATGCACGTAAATAAACGGGGGCCGAAATTAAGCTGGCAGGTGCCTGATTTGTACTCAGGCTCGGACAGACTAGAAACTGAAACCAATTAGAAAAAACCCCCTTACTCCGCTCCGTCGTGCCTGTTTCCTTTCCCTCTCCATGTCGGTGACACTCTCGCTAGTTCGTCCTGTACACTGAACTTTCTGCCAGACACCTCTGTTTATGGCATCTGCTCATCATCTGACATTATGAGCAAAAATTCGAAAGGACACCAATGCTTCGCCATTCAGTCCTGGAAGACTGCATTCTGAATCCGTCTCTGGCCCGCTGGAGAATCTCGACCGATTGCCTTCATCTGATCTCGTTATCTTTTGCGCCATCGCATTGAACCAATTAATCCGATGACTAGCACAGCGTAAAAATGTTTAAACAAACGGACTGGTCCGAAGCGAACGACCTGTTAAAGAACGCATTTGCGCAGTTTTCTTCTGGGCTAAATTCCACAAATCTTTGCGCAAAAACTACACAGGGGCGGAGAACTCTGATCTGTTTCCAACGATCCCCGCTCACCCTGGAGACGGCGGTCCACGGCCGCCGCTCCGTCTCGGCGGGGGGGGGGGGGCGACGGCACGACTCTTCTGGTCACCGCTTGTCACGGCTGGGTCGATACGCTCCGTGCCGGCAGCATAATAGTGATTTGGCGTGAGTGTGGCCACCAATCTGTCCCGTAATCGTCGCGTCAGCATGCGAGAGCCGTGCAGGCGCGACCCCTCGCCGTGGCCACATGGACTCGCCCGTGCCAGGCGGCAGGAGGCGCAGAGTGGGTGGCCTGAGGCGCAGACCCAGGGGCGAGCTCAGAGAGGCAACGGAGGGATGCTCCAAAGCAGCTGGCGGGCGAAAATCAGTCCGACGCAGGGGCAATGTTAATACGAAACGGGGCTCACTGGAACGGAACCCTACGATAAGAACCTTAAAAATAATGCGGTAAACTGTGTAGCATAAATGGTAAAACAGTCCATATGCAGTTTCCCGCTTTTTAGGGTGGGGGAAAGCGCACCGGAGGGCTGAAGGCATCTGGCCTCGGTCGCAAGCCTGAGTGCGCCGTTACGTGAGGGCGTGGCAGTAACGTGACGCGCTAGAGGTGACGTGACGTGGCGTGACGCACCACAGTCCACACACGAAAACCCGCCAAATTGTGGCAATTACAGCAGGACCGCTAAATATAGCGGGCGGTGCCAGTCTCGCGTGAGGGCGGACTGTATCAACGGATCCACTGGACCCAATGAAATGGGCTGATTTTATACAACAGATACAAGGGACCCACCGAACTGAGATGAATACATCTGTCGAATCCAATGGGCCCATTAAAATGGGCTGATGGTATCCAAGGCCCTCTGACAGCAGGTTAGGCGAAGTGTACATCACCCATTTCCTCCAAATTTCTAGTTCGTATTCTAAATCATTCCATTTGCTTTCTATTTTCCTTTTGTATCTTCACGTCTGGCAAATTGGAATGATGAAAAACACATTATTTTAGCTTAGAACAACAAAACATTTGTTGAAAATGTATGACTATCCCTAACATACCGTGAATGGGAGAATAGTGGTTTTATATAGCATAACTTTTAGATCCGGCCGAAAATCAACCGTATTTGCCCTGTGATTACGGTCCTGGCTGTCTTCACTCGAAACAGGCTCCACTCCCTGTTTACCATGAAGACCATGCATTATGTCATTATGTCTACATCTGTGGATGTAGATGTTTATGTTTGTGTATCAGATTGTGAATGTGTCTTTGAGTAAAAGGGAATTGGTGAGTTCTTGGTTCTGTGTTCAATTCAGTGACGTTCTTTAGGTGGAGAATTCCGTAAATGATGTCCAAATTACGTGTTCGCTTCCTTTTCACAGATCAGTCACCAAGCAGATCTCTCTCACATTTACAACATTTCATGCGAGACCACGCCACAGCTCATGTGGGACCACGCCACTGCATTATACGCCAGATCTACGTTATCTTTAACGCCATTTATTACGTCATTGAAACGCGGGCACGTAGCCGGGGGTCGGCTGGGAGGGGGAATCCTCAGAAGGGAGCCTCCTCAGTCCTGAGAAGGGGGCCGCCACCAGAAAGTGCTGAGGTGGCCTCTCTGGGACCTTATCATTTGCAGAGGCTTCCCACGGCTCCGAGGGGCCTCCTTTTGCACAGCGGGACCTCTTATAGCATCAAGAGACATCCAACAGTCTCAACGGATCTCCTACGGGCCCCCTGTGGCAACATGAAGGGCCCGCTATGGACTCAGTAGCCATATTTGAGGATCCTGTAAGCCCTCAAAGAGGCCAAAGAGCACCTGAAAGGAAAAATGGCCAAGGGCGATCGCCCCTTCATCCCCCCTTCCCCTTGGCTACGTCCCTGTTCAAATGGTATTTGAAAGACAGATTCATGACGTCATCATCATTGACAACGACCCGCAAGATCGCGACATTTCTGTCGCTTTTTGCGCAGAATGGCTCCGGCGCTCATGAGATCGACGCAGAACGTCTTTGTTAGGGAGGAGGAATGTATCGGATTAAGTTGTAAGAATGGAGCGAGACTTACGTGTATGGTTTCCTCGTAAAAACGATAATGATTTTGTTTTAAAGATAACGGACCATGTTCTAAAAGCACGTTTCGAACGGACACGGCAATAAACGCTGAACGGAACTTTCCCCCCCCTTTTCCCCATACATAGCAGCACTATGTTAATCCGGCACCGCCTGGCGGGTGTGAACCAGGGATTTTTTTAGTAACTTTGAATAACCCCGCAGTTTTCTTGAATAACTTCTGAACCGATCGAGTCAGCCCAACCACGTCTTCATTAACTGTGCAACAATTAATTCTACACATTTTGACATCAAAAACCATTTCATTGTTGGGTCAGGCCATGGAGATATGACGTCATAAGGGAAACCTTGCACGCTTTTTTGCCTGTTCAGGCGGTGGCACGAACATGCTTCATTTTTTTATAATATTTGCGGGTATAATGCATGGGTTATTTGGATTTGCATCAGAAACGGTCCCTAAAAGGACATAAAATCGTGGCATGTCAACATTTGAGGTCATACTAGGTCACATCCATAATGGCAATTGGACTGATTCGCATTGTTCAAAGCCAGAAAAGCAAGTCTATATGCGCTTCTTAGAAAAGTTCACCGAATGCAGCTGGGAGTCATGCCAGGTCATGTCACGTCAGATGTCATAACGAAATGAAATGCAACATTGTCTATGGAAGATCGTTCAGTAGCAGCAGGCAATAATCATTGTTCCTAGTCAGAAAAATGGAAATTACTACTTGTCGTAACCTGGCTTGACCTTGACCCGCTAAAGGGCAGTTCGGAGCATATTTAATTATCACGAAATGTTGTTTCAGTTCTGTCCTTCACGCAGTTTAGAATCGCAACGAGTAACATTTCCTCTTTGTCAGGAAGAGAAATGCAACCTTACCTGACCCAACTTAGACTGACCTTAACTGGATGGAACACAGATAATGGAAAAATGATCATAAGAAGGTTTCACTTTCATTCTTTTTGTCACGTAGATCAAAACGCTGCGAGTAAGTATCGAGTTTTGGCATGTAAAGTAAGATCATTATTTCGCCTGGCCTAGGTTGACTTTGACCTGTCGTTTTGAACATTTTGGCATGCGTCTGATACAAAAGATCCTGACGTTTCGTTTGATACCCAATTGAAGGCTCTAGGACCATTATTGCCGATGATACGAGGTACAAACGGATGTCAATTTTCCGACGTCGCGATAAGCGTTCTATTTGACCTGTGACGTCAGCAGTCACTTAACCAGAGCTAACAAAGTATTTTCTAAATTGCAAGACTCAGGGCTATCGATTGGTGGTAGACCAGTTTAGATCCGACGGTTAAATCCTGAGATATCAGGGGGTGCCCTTTTTGACACTTCCAGGCGGTCGCGGGTACAAAAACACGCCAAGCGGTACCGGGTTATGTAGCAAAAATTCTGGATTGAGGCTTTTTATCAACTTGATCCAAATAGCTTCCAGGGTGATGTTAAATATTGGACAACGTGCTCTTATTTTTGGTATATAAACTGATTTTGAACATGTTGAAACGGGTGGCGTTGGAAGTTTCTTGCACAGGCTTCGGTCTCAGCATCGAGAATTTCAGGTAACGGCTGACTTTCGCAGACAGAGTTAAACGTGTTGTCAGATAAACGAGACACGATCGTGCAGTAGTCATCGTGACCTTTTATTGGCCAGTTGCCGCCTAACCCGTGGGCCAAATGTCGAGAATCGGAGCGGCTCCATCTCATCTTGCCAGGATCACGAGACCAGCCCTTTAACTGGTTTACCGATCGCAGTTATTTCACGCTTCATTTGATCCTAATTGCCTTTGGGCATGAATGCTTTTAGAGAGAGAGAGATAGAGGAGAGAGACAGACAGACAGAGACAGAGGAGACGGCGACGGCAACAAAAAGCGGGGTTTTGTGTGAAATTACGCGCACTTACAAATCATTACAAGTTGTCAATAAAGTGCAGCTCATGTGTTTTCGCGCTCGCGAAACGCGAACGTATGTGGTGATTGCAAATACTTACGGTTTTTGTTCATGACGACAGATGGCGATAAAGTCGTGCTCGCGGCGGTTCACGGGGACCACCCTGTGCAGCTGTAAAAAGGGGGGGGGTGGGTCGTTCCGGACTCGGACCTTACCACGACACCAAACAGCGCTTTACACCGTCCAGCGCCGTTCCACCCTCCACCGTGAGTCGTCGGCCGAACTCGTCACGGGGAGCCAAAAGCACCGGTATCGCCGTCTCGCTCGCCTGCCACACGGTCGTTACGTGCGACCCGGTACACATATGTGTTGCGCTCACCGCAGAGTAGTCCCGGCACCCCGCACAAGGAGAAAGATAACTAATCTCTTGGATCCCATATATTCACTAATTACAAGTTACGGCTAAAGAATCGTACAACCAATCCTAACATTCAACGTGATACATTCGGTACAAACACACTCACAATCACAGCGCCTACATTTACGCAGGGGAAACCCCAATCCCAGAATCTCGAGACCCTCTTTGGCCCGACACCCACATGACCTACCCGAAAGAAGCCACGGTGCGGAGTTCCACGAAAGCCGGGCCTTCGCGGCCCACATCGCGCGTGCAACGGGATGGGTCGTTCACCCCTTTGGCGCATACGCCTAACCCGGCAGCAGCATCCTAGGCACCTGATGCAGCGCCAACCGCCGTCTAGCGGCCATGCGCGGCTCCACCGCCATGGTGCAACCCGACGGCCGAGGCGACCACCGCCTGGCGGCGGGCGCTTGAATCAGGCACCCTTGGTGCTGGTCATGCGCAAAAGGTGACGCCCGCCTCCCACCGCCTGGCCCGCATAATGCCGACTGCAGAGCGACCCCGCGCCGTGGTGGGTGAAACATTTTACATTTATGTGCGGCGACACCACAATCGCGCAACGGCAGTGCTTTAGGGCGACCCCTAAATGTGGGCGATGTGGGCCGCGAAGGCCCGGCTTTCGTGGCACTCCGCACCGTGGCTTCTTTCGGGTAGGTCATGTGGGTGTCGGGCCAAAGAGGGTCTCGAGATTCCGGGATTGGGGTTTCCCCTGCGTAAATGTAGGCGCCGTGATTGTGAGTGTGTTTGTACCGAATGTATCACACTGAATGTTAGGATTGGTTTGACCGATGGCGGGCTACGGAACGTGGGATCTGGTTGCCGGCGCCGATTCAGTCTTGCTCCCCCACGTCCTTGACCGCGGCTACCGGTCACAGGAGGCCTTTCACCATTGGTGTCTACGGCTACTTTGGGCAGGCGGTGCTGCTCTCCTCGGCTGACTGGCGTCTGGTGGCCTGCCCGTTTTGCCGCGCCCCATCAGCACCGCAATTTGGCGGGACTCCCGAGCTGCTGATGCACTCAGCTGCAGCCACGGTCGTCCTATCGCTGTGGCCCAAAGTCACGCGCAGCGGCACTTAACACTGTCCGGAGCATATCGCGCAGTAGTAAATTTACCACGGGACAAATTTTTCACGTATCCTTTCCATACTGAACAATGCCTCTAACGTGCCGGCCGCCCATTGATCGGAATTAGAGTTAATACGCTACATAGTTACTACAGCGCATGCTCTTCTGTATTACACCTTCACCATTTACCTTCACCATCGCACTTTCCCCAGATACCTTCACCATTACACCTTCACCATGGGCCTACTCCATTATGTTTTTTCCCCGTGCCCTGACCATTAAACCTTCGCCCTAAACCTTTACCCTCACAGCTTTATCACGTGTATTTACCATTTCACCTTTTCCGACATCTTCCATGCACAGATTCCCCTTTAGATTATACTAAGACCTCCTCTCGCTCCTGCATCGACCTTCTTACACCGTACTCCCTCGCACGCATCTTCCATTTTATCACGCACTGTATGCACTGTACTGTATCTTCTTTATGCACTCCCCTCACCATGTACACATTTTCCCTTTTTCCAAGCATGCATAAACTCTTCCCTAGCACAGACCCTTACTTCAGTGCCACACCATGTACTGGGACCAGCCCCTGCACATGGCATATCTTTTCCGCACAAATACAAATAATCGCAATACCTTCGAATGAACGGACAAGCATATCAACTTCCTTCTAACGGCACAGAACGCTTCAACTCTGATGTTTTGAACACAACACACAATGGTACAGCACACAGCATTCACATATATCTCCGACAGCACAGGACACTTGTATTTTACAAACCGTACAATACACGCACTGGCACTGCTCAAAACAAACAAATATATCTGCGACGACACGAGACACTTGAGTTCTTACAATCCGTACAATAAACACAATGTCACTGCTCAAAACAAACAGATATTCTCCGACAGCACAGGACACTTGAATCTTACCAACGTACAAAACACACACTGACAGTGTCAAAAGATACAGCCATACGATCATGATCTCTTTGCTGACTGAATTAACACCTCGTTCTGCAGCTGCATACGTTAGCGCAGCACCTTAAGACGCCGCCGCAGCCGGGTCGGATCGTAAAGTGTGCAGGCAGTGAGGACGCGTAAAGCGTTATCGCCGAGTCGTTATACAGTCGTACGGCGGAACGCCTTCATCAAACGGAATTCCGCATGTTCGCAATAGTACTGATTTAGGATCGGCGATGGTCTCGGGGCACGTCAGATCGGCGGAAATAAGCTCAGTGCTTTTCTGGCCTCGGTGCCGTCTTGGAAGTTGGTAGTTCATTTGCAAAACAACGCTTCGATATCGTAATGAATTATGCATTGCTTTTTCGGCGCTGATAGAAGCAGGGCCGGTGTCTTCAGATTGCGTAATATCAGCAGAGCGACCGCCACGGTCTGGCCGACTTGTCGACGTCAGGTCAGCAGCAGGTCACGTCAGGTTAGCGGCGGGCGGTGGGAAGTCGACAGACGGCTACAGGCTTCGTGCCTGCGACCTTTGACCGCGCGGCCGGCCTGCCGGCACAGCAGGGGGTCGTGGGGGGACAAGTCGAGATGGACTTGTCCCAGACTAAATCATCTTTTCCTGTAGCTTACGGCGCCCTTTTCGGTCATACATCAGACGCCGATCCTGGGGAATTCAGGAGCATGTGCCGCGGTTTTCATGGTTTTCAGAAAGTTCGTCCATTTTACAGAGACCTTAAGGAGGTGTTCATCTCGTCCCATCAGTATGTATACCCATCGGCATGAGCTTCTGAGGCTCAAGAAGTTTTATACCCGTAATCTTTTTAACCGCGCCCCATTTCCCGCCTGTGAACGGCCTGTGGACGTGGAGTTCGTGTCGTCACTTCATTATGTGTATGAACTCGTCGACCTCATGCAATATATTACTCTTGTGCGGATGAGAAGGGTACCGGAGGCGTGTCTACTCGTTCTGCGGCGATTTTCTTTAATATGCAGAAGTTTACCTGATTTTGCAGGGGATTCGGGGTCCAGGAGGCCCTCATCCCTGTAACGCTGACCCTGGGCCTGCGTCTATTAATGTGAATGTATGCGTTTTTGATGACTATTCGACCGGCAACGGATGTCATTATCAAGACGACTGCCAGCTTTTAAAGGGTTACAACTCATCGACAGTGAAAGCGGGAACACACCGTCGTGGGGCCGGTGTGGTACCTTTCGGCAAAGAAGTGGTCAGTCCAGTTGTACTGACAAGCCTGCGTCAGATAAACGAAGCAGTCATGCCTCCATGAATGAACACTTCAGAACGGTGGGGCACTAAGGCACAACAACTTTTTACGCTCGTGGTGTTGTAACTGTGACAGGGGAGAATTTCCAGTGTCTCCGTTGTTGCACACCAAGTGCGTATTCCATATCATTCCGATTGGTGGCAGCTGACGCATCTCACAGTGGTTTACCGAATTATAAATGTGTGTATGTACTCAATGTATGTATTAAATCATTGAATGTAGGGATCACTCTGGTTATGTGACGATTAGTAAAATTATGCTGTTCGCAAGAAGAAAAAATCCCATTTTTTAACCACATTTTCTAATGAACTGCCGTTTTCCAGTTTCAAAACCAGGCGTAAAAAGATAGCTCGGTAAATTAAAAAGATGGTATCTTTCCGTCAGCAGTGAGGATTTGCTCAGATAACCGATCACATTTTGTCTGGTAGCATTTTCAGCATCACAAACAGTATTTACGCTGCGTGACCGATACGGCTTGTGGTGCGCAAAGCGCGACCCGCGGCTACGCAGTTCCGGGGCGGCGCCGCGCAACCCAAAAAAGCCCGCCGACTGGACGCCGCCGCCGGCGGCGGCGGCGGCGGCGCTGGCGCTGGTGCCAGCGGCCGAGCCGGCGCCGCAGTCTCCGGGCGAGCGGCGCCCGGCGAGGTGCGCTGCGCCGGCGTGCTCGTGATCCGTGCCTGCCCGAGCGTTGACCCGGTGAACCAGGAGCAAGCGGCCCGATGGGATAACAGGTAGGCGAGCCGGAGCGAGAGCCGGCGCCGGGCGTGAGCTCAGCAATGGAGGGAGAGCGGGCGACCTGCGGGGGGGAACCAGGGATGGAGGGAGAGCGGGCGACTTGTGGGGAACCAAGGGATGGAGGAAGAACGGGCGACCTGTGAGCAATCAGGGATGAAGGGAGAGCGTGCGACGTAAAATGACTGAGGGGTGTGGGACGACATGAAAGTACTCACGAGTATTGCGGACGGGATCACGTGTTAGTAATCACGGGTGGCAGACAGCAGGCGACGTGCAGGGACGCGACGGTCCGTCTGCCCTACTTATCGTGTTTTCTGAGCCATGGGCCACGGTACCAGCGCTGTGACCGCATTGTTCAGCGATTTTGGGGCGTGACATACTGCGAGGGCGACGAGATCAGGGATCGTGCAAACCTCCGACGACAGTAATTCGGGAACACACGAGGTGCTAGATGCAGCTTTGGCTCATGTGTGCTCTCCAAAGCTCTACGGGATGACGATAAAATCATTTATGTGCGGTACGCTCATGCTACGCTGGTTTTTGCTCCCGTGTTTTGTGGGGGCGCACGAATATTTCGTTGTCTTTTTTTGTCTCGATAATGGTGCTGGAATGTCATTAATGAGCGTAAAATGCGCCACTGGCCCATTTTAAAGCTGTTTTAATTGACAAGCAGATGGCAAAGGTTTTCCTTGTTGGTTACGCGCACATAATCGTTTCAAAACTTTCACTGTTTTCAGCTAGGCCACTCATGGTGATGGAACTCATAGAAAAACATGCTTGCGGAATTTTGGTACACTGACTTCAATCGCTCGTTGGTCGCCGTAGTAAGGTCAGCATAGCCTGTATTTTTGGTCTGGTCTCAAGCAATTTGAACGGAAAAAATAACACGGGAGCGCCAACCTGGATCAGTTTGGATGGAGCCCAACAATACGACTGGCGGAACGAGCGAAGCGTCCTCGTCCAACAGCATATGGCAGCGATTTTTCCCTGTTGCTCGGCGACGGGACTATGAGAGGCTGCTTCCCAGCTGCGGCCACCTGTCCAATAAAAAACCGTCACAGGATGAGTGAACGCTGGATAGCAGAATCAAATTACCATTCCTCGCGTTCAGTATGACGTAAACAATCGGCTGACTGGACTTGTCTAACTTAAACCTATTCGCCTGTGACCACAGACATGTGGATTTGAACAGTTCTGGGGAAAGTAGACCAATGATCATCACTCGATTAATTGCGGAAAAGCAAAGTTGTTTCGGATGTCGGCATAAAGCGTTAAGACGTTTTTGTCTTATATTTATATCAATGCACGTTATGAGCCCAATCATGTCGTAACTTTTCTGAAGCTGATGCCGATGGCTTTAGGTGTGTTAGATGGTGTCGGTATTCGTATAGCTTTATGAATATTGAGCAGGCCTTTTGTTGGAAATGCATACGGAGGAATTAAATTCTTCTGCAAACCAAAGCCTCACTAGAGATAATTTTAGTCTGTGTGCAAGTATAAGCTCCGGGCAAATATTTGGCTAGATGCGCTCCAAGAGCTTGTAGGAGAAGCTGGCTAAGGTGGATAGGGGGAACTAGCCAGGAACAGCTCTACTCCCGGCGTTCCTGGAGGGGTCATGCAAAGGATGCGCGTGTTCGTTAGCCTGCGCACGAACCACGACAGAGAGCGCAGATGCAGTCGTAAGCTAGATTTGCAGGGCATCGACCAATGAGAGCAAAACATTATCTCGTTTTAAGCTATCCGCAGGCCTACTGGCGATTCTACACAAAAGCAACACAGATCCTATCAGTGCGGCTATCTACAGAGCGGAGACGAGCTAGAGCATCGTTTATATGAGGAGTGATCGCGGACGCGGACTCGACCGGCGCGTATTGGACGGACGAACAGAATGACGCCACCCAGATTTCGATGACGTCACACCTCGTCGGACTCGACCGAAAGTGCAGTGACTGCGTTCAGTTGATCATACCCAACAATTTTGTTTTACTTCTGCTTTAAATTTCGAGATTAGCCAATTCTGTCGGCTGGGCTGGTTGGTAAGCTTCTTTTAGTACCAGTTTGTCGGGTTTCTTCGTTCAGGACATGTTTGATCTGTATGCTGGACTTCTTCGCCTCAAGGCATGGGTTTTGCAACTCCAAATCGCCGTTATTGACGTTCTCGCCCACCGGGTATAGTCTGGAAAATTTGCCTCCGTAGAGAGAGAGAATCAAGAAACAGTCCAGAAGGCTACGACAGATGTTTCCACATGCCGTCGAAAACGTTTGATGTCACCTGGGGTCAGAAGTTGCTCACAGCTCCATCTATGCTGCCTGCAATATTTTAGAAACACATGATCACAGGTCTCAAGTTACGGTGCCAAAGACAGCACTTTAGTCTGTGAAGAATATTTCAACGATAATCTGGTGGCAATCAGATAAATTATTTACATTTCCGTCCTTCTTTGATCATCTTGGCACCTAAGGTAGTACAACCCGTTTGTGCTCGCCGCACCGCCCACCCAGTTTGCGAGAGAATGGACAGGAAAATTTGGATTTTTTTCAAGTTCTCGGTCGATTCCGTCGCGGTCTGATGCTGAGCAGCGATTGGTGGAGCTTGATCGCAGCGTCATTCAGTCCGTCCGTCGAGTCTGCGTCGGTCGAGTCCGCAGCGGACCAGGCTGAAATTCCGCCCGTGTAAACTGAGCTCTAGAATATATGTCGGCATGATTTCGATAGTGCAGCTGCGCGGCGCCGGCTGGGAACAGGCCATTGCCGCGATGCTTGACCGCCGAACGGACAACAAACACGAGATCGAGTGGTAGGCGTCCGATGGCCATTTTTTGACTCACCACGCGACACTGCGTTGCTTCAAAAAGCTGTCTACGTATTGTAGTTTATTTTCGGTCCCGCCATGTGATCGGCAGAAGGCCTGGACTTAGATCACACAGTCATGCACGTGCCGGGTCAGCTTCCCAGCACGGTGACCTTATCTAGAGACCGGCTTCGAGGACCGGTCCGTGAAACCGCTGCCCGGCGGCCTGCACGCTGACAGATGGCGACGGTGTCGCGCGGGCACCACTAGTCGCGGGAGGTGGCCTCAGCCGGTGGTTTCAGCTTCACCTCCCGCCGACGCTCCGCCATCGCTTGCCGTGCTGCCCACTGCGCGGTGTTGTGATCCGGAGTTGGCAGTCTCTGGCGCCGCCCTGCGTCCGTCCCGTCGACCGCGGCACGGCCGGACCCGGTCGGTTCCGACCCAAAACGCCCGCCGCTGACCCAGTTCCCGCCATTTGTGACGTCACTGGCCGGAGGCGGGGCTAACGGGCGCCGGCGCGCCGGCGGGAGCCGCCTGCTGGAGGCCTGGCAGACCCAGGCGCGGCCGGGCGGGAGGGGGGAGGCGGTACGTGAGGAGACTGACCGATGACCTGGGCCGGTCAGCGGGCCTGCAGCTCGCGACTGTGGACAGTGGCGAGCCGGCGGGGAGTGGCGGAGGGCCTTCGCGGCCTGAGGTGTCCGCGAAACATGAATGGCGCAAGCGAGGTCGAACTCGAAAGTGACAGTTACGGCAGTGGTGGTGGCTTCACTACCAAGTCAACCACGGGCGTGTGCTCGGTCGGCAGTTTGTGCAAAATGCGACGCAGCCAATTAATGCCCGATGAAAGGCCATCCATCAAGACCAACATCTCTGCCCAACACATACACGAGCCTCTTGATAATAATTATGGCAAAAATACAGGGTGCTTCAAAAAATGTATGGGTTTTGCATGTTTGTTCTGAGAGGATGACAATTCGGATAGTGTTCAAGGACTGTTTTCTGCAAGCAGGAATCATGTCATTTCCAGAAGAGTAACTGTGAGCCCAATAACTCAGTTCACGACAAAATGTCAGCGGATTGTCAAAAATCATCATTTACGTAAGTGTCTAGTAGTTACGCTCTCGAAAATTGCGCCTCTGTGGTTGGGGCACTCTTTGACTCGGACCACGAAGTTCTGGCTCACCTTCCTTGGGGTAGCAAATGTGCCTTTCTGAATGTAGCTGGCCACAGTCAGATTGAGCTTGGCCGATGTAGCAGAGTTGCTGGTGTACACATAGCTCTTAACAACCTCCCCCACAGCCAGACGTTCAGTAGGTGGGTTGAAGTCAGGGCTGTGCGGCGACCTCTCGTCGGTGGTGCCGAGGGCGACGAGGCGCTTGTTGAAGAGCTGGTGCAGATAGGCGATGATGTCATGTGCAGGATCAGATTGGGCCCCATTCTGCACCAGGCCATATAGAGCAGGCCCAGGGACGTGGCCAACAAGGGGGGGGGGGCATGGGGGCCATGGCTCCCCTGAGCCAAACGGCCTTCATAAGGTATTTGGTGATTTCGCACGAATACGGAATAGCGATCATATACATGTTGCAAAAGCAAACATTATGCTTTCCTGTGCGTTAAATATAAGGTAAATTACACTAGACTGCTGCTTTTTCCTGCACATTTCGTCACATGCCAGTGTCATATGGCAAATTTGACATGTGCCCCCCCCCCCGAAGAAAATCCTGACTACGTGCTTGAGCAGGCTTACAGTGAGGGTTAGTCAACCTGGAACTGCCGATGACCTCGCGTTAGCGTTCGGCGTTGATGGTGACGGACCGACCGCCTTCTTCGAACCAGTAGAAGTCTGGTAGCCCATGCCTGGCATTTTAGGCCGTGAAGACAGTGGCCTGTGGACCCTCCATCTGCCCCTCTCCGATTTCCTCAGGTGGCTCAGAACCCCAGATGTTGTTTCGATTGTTGATGGCTCCGCTGAGATGAAAGTGTGCCTCGTCGGAGAACCAGATGTGGTTGATCCAGCCCGGGCTGCCTTCCAGCTTCTTGCTGAGCCATTGACACATGACCTGCCTTTTTTCATGTCCTCAGCTGTTAGTTTATGTCTAGCAGATAGGATGCAAGGGAACAGTTTGAGTTCCCTGTCCAAGACATGCAGCACACTTGAGGGGAGAATCCCGACCCTTGGTAGCGGTGGCGGTGGGACTCCTTCGGACTTCCGACTAGAGTCGCGCACGCCATCAGCGTTGGCCTAAGTCTTTGTGACGGCTGTTTGACGTCCTCTTTTTCCCTCGTGTACACTGTGGACAGCGCTCTTGCTCTCCGTGTGCTGCACGAACCTTAGTGTGGTACTGTCTAATGTGCATCTCACGGCGGAACGGACGACATACCGTTACGCAGGACTTTGTTCCATACCAGAATTCAACGATTCCTATTTTCTGCTCTGCTGTGAAAGATGTTTTAGCCCGAAACCTGTGCTTTACTCATGCCAAACGGCATAATGTCATCATCAATAATTCAAAAGAAAAAATGTGTAGGTTGAATGGCAAGTCAATGATTTGCACGTCAAATGAGTTTGCTTTTTAAAGCACTCCGTATCCATGGATGTGGCATCTGATTTATCATCGTTTTAAAACCAGCAAATGGACTTTCATAATTATGTTAATACGTAGGTAAACAGTGTGTGTAATGCCAATGTAACGCAATGCCATGTAACATATCACCTCTGAATGGAAGCTCGCCCAAAGCTTTAGTGTTGCTGGAAACAGTTTTAGGTCCTTCCATGACAAGCATTGCCACAGGTCTAATGGCTAAATTTCAGGACTATTCGTTGCACTTGCATCACCAAAAGTACACAGAGTACCACGCCGTTGTCCTCATATCAGAATTCGGACCGAATTCTGATTGTCATCAGCCGAAACTGCATCCATATCCTATGTCTTCAGATTCAGAGCAAAATTCAGTCCACGCCTTTCAAGCAGCTGCATCAAGCTCGTCGGTAACTCCTGCGATGTTTTGCCATGTCCCCAAACATAGTGATGAAAGCCTGCCTTGTTCATGCTTTTATTAAGTTCCCCTACCCGATAATGAGTAGGAATTGCCTCCGTGTGACCCGTATGACCCAATTCCGTTAAATACCATCACTTCTACACTACTTCAAGAACCACTTCGGCTCACACCACTCCACGCTATTCTTTTTTCCCAAATCTACTCCCACCACCGATGATAGTGATGAGCCTCGCAAACCGGACAAGTAGGTAGCATGATGATTAAGAGATTTCATCTGAAATCACCCAGACCGCCATCCCAAGGGACCCTCTAAATCGGTCCCCACTGAGCTGGCGGGTGCCAGGACGGCCCGTCACGACCGCTCGACCCGGCCG
Organism: Capitulum mitella; assembly: GCA_030062745.1. Lineage (NCBI taxonomy): Eukaryota > Metazoa > Arthropoda > Thecostraca > Pollicipedomorpha > Pollicipedidae > Capitulum > Capitulum mitella. The sequence goes on along the minus strand of CP099852.1, from coordinate 3,910,145 downwards.
AGTAACTGCGCGCGCATGACGAGGCACGCGATCGCGAACACTGAGCGGCGTGACTGGCCGAAACTCACGCAGCCGGCTGCCGGCCAGCTGCCGCGGACGGCGCCGGCTAACCGTTGCCCGCTGTTGCCGGCTGGCCTGCTGTCAGCTCGGCCGCCCGCCGCTGCGGCGCCGCACGGAGCACGGGGAGCACGGTGACCCGGCTCCGCCGCCGCCCGCCGCTGCGGCGCCGCACGGAGCACAGGGAGCACAGTGACCCGGCTCCGCCGCCGCCCGCCTCTGCGGCTCCGCACGGAGCACAGGGAGCACAGTGACCCGGCTCCGCCGCCGCCCGCCGCTGCGGCGCCGCACGGAGCACGGGGAGCACGGTGACCCGGCTCCGCCGCCGCCCGCCGCTGCGGCGCCGCACGGAGCACGGGGAGCACGGTGACCCGGCTCCGCCGCCGCCCGCCGGCCACCGGGCGTGCGCGTGACGTCAGCGGCGGCTGGAGTGCCGCCGTTGTTCGTGCGAGGGAACCAGGCACGAGGGCAGGTTTCCTCTGAGGTCCCATTCAGCATGGGCGACCGACTGACGCCTGACGAGACACCGAACGAGACAACAAAACTGACTCAAGACTGGACACCCGTACACCTATACTGGAGCCCTATAGTGTGCATTTAACTCTTGCAAAGTCGTTTTCCGGTGAATGCGGAGATGCAGGGAAATCTTTCTGTACCAATTCCGATTACGGTCTTCTTTGAACTCTCGCGCTTGTTGTCATGCTCTGACTGAGTAAGGAGTGCAACCTAACCGGGTTAGGTGTTCATACACGCCGGCGATGGGGACCGTGGTGCGAGGGATTTGACCCCATCAGCCACGGACAAATGGGAGAAAGACATTCTTGGAAACCCCTTCATGCTCATGAACGTGAGACCATTAGAAGCACTGAGATACTTACTGTGTCGACTCAACCACGGATAGATGATAACGATCCAGGAGACTGGATCATGTTCACGTTTTCGGCCTCACTCGGTCAACAACCAACGCAAACAGGTGCACGAGCGTGACGTGAGACGTCAGAATGACATGGTCACGCCGCGTGACAGGGAAACTCGCGCGGTCTCCACGCAACGCCGCAGCCAGCCCCGACGCGTCTCCAATTGGCCATCAGCGTGCCTGCAGCCTGAGCAGTCGACGCGAAATTCTGCCAGACTGCTGTGGACCAGTGGCAGTGCTCTCGTGGTGGTCGCGCCATGAACAGTTATTCCTGCACCAGCCGGCCCTGAAGGTCGCGTCGTTGCGCGGTAATGGTTGAGACAGCGAACTTCTGTTCCTGAGCGACGGCAGAACAGCGCCTGCGCCGAGAGCGTCCGGTTCCAGCAATGGTCAGTTTTTTACCAAAAACGTCCAGCAAAACATCCCTCCGGTCACGGAAGTGTTCGCGATGTAAGACGTGCTTGGATCTTTAAAGTACTCCGGCAACATGTTGAAATGGTTTCATTTGCATGCATGGGACTAAAGTCCACCGGTTTGCGTTGTTTTTGGTGGCGCACGATAAGAAGGTTACGGCAAAGAACTGCTGGGTTACACAGTTGTTGATCTTTGACCAACTGCCCTTGCCCTTTTAGATAAACTAGGGGAATAGATTTGTATTCTTTTGAGAGGGTCCTGGCCCATCCAATTTTGATTTGGGTCCCCCAGATATTTTCCTGCTGGTTTTAAAGGGAACTGAATATAAGTCACGAAAAGAATGCCCACAATAGATAAGAGATAGACAGAAAGTAAGGAAAAAATTCTGAAGTGACGTATCTATCTGTCTTTTTATCTTCTATCTGTGGATATATATATATATATATATGCCTATATACATGGAGACAAATGCAATTTCTTATTCGATAAAAGTAACAAAAAATTCATAAATTTCCGTTGGTCAAAATAAGGTGGGTTGAATCCGTTGGGAAACCCACAGTTAGGGGACGTTAGGTTGTCCGGACATCGGCTCGCCCCCCACCCCAATCATTTGAAGAAATCGACACCCGTGTAAACAGCGTTTAAGAAGTTCATTTTCCAAGCAGCTTTTACTCTCCGAATTACCTTGCACCGATAGCTGCGGCGCGGAAGCAACGATGACTTGCACACCTTCCCAGCACAAGTCTTCACCATCCCATCGATCTCTTTAGGGGATCGTCTTTAGGGGACACGTCATTCTATTTCTGTTCCTCATCTTTCTCTTTAACCGATTTTTTGTATTTAATCGTTTATCTCTGTGTCTGCATTGCCACTTGTCACCTGCTCGTTCATCTACATGTCTAAGTGCGTCCCTCCGCCTTCTTCGCGTCCCTCCGCCGTCTCCACGTTCCTCCGCCTTCTTCGCGTCGCTCCGCCGTCTCCACGTTCCTCCGCCTTCTTCGCGTCGCTCCGCCGTCTCCACGTTCCTCCGCCTTCTTCGCGTCGCTCCGCCGTCTCCACGTTCCTCCGCCGTCTCCACGTTCCTCCGCCGTCTCCACGTTCCTCCGCCGTCTCCACGTTCCTCCGCCGTCTCCACGTCCCTCCGCCGTCTCCACGTTCCTCCGCCTTCTTCGCGTCGCTCCGCCGTCTCCACGTTCCTCCGCCGTCTCCACGTTCCTCCGCCGTCTCCACGTTCCTCCGCCGTCTCCACGTTCCTCCGCCGTCTCCACGTTCCTCCGCCGTCTCCACGTACCTCCGCCGTCCTCCCGGCTCTCGGTCGACCTGAGGACGGTAACGGGTCCCTCGCTCCGGACCACTGGCCCGGACAGTGTAACAGCGGCCGATCGGGCGGCTCCGAGCCGCGGCCCGGGCCCGGCTCTCACGGCGGCGAGGCCCGCTCCGGCCCGCTCCGGCGCCGCGCCGCGCTCCGTTAACGCCGCCGCCGGCAGGACGCTCCCACGGAGCGGCGTCCTCCGGCGCCGGCGAGCTCCGCCCGGGCAGAGCGGTCCGATCACCGTCCGGTCTCACGGTCCTGTCTGGCCCGCCGCCGGTCGTGTCCTGCCCGGGCAGAGCAGTCCGATCACCGCCCGGTCTCACGGTCCTGTCTGACCCGCCGCCGGTCGTGTCCTGCCCGGGCAGAGCGGTCCGATCATCGATCACCGCCCGGTCTCACGGTCCTGTCTGGCCCGCCGCCGGTCGCGCCCTTCCCCCGGCGGCGCGTGTCTGACCCGCCGCCGGTCGCGCCCTTCCCCCGGCAGCGCGCGGTCCAGACGGCTCTCAGCAGGGTGGGGGGAGAATTTCCGCCTGAGTGCGGTAGGATTCCATGTCTCGGAGCGGGCGGGGAGCGAGGGACTTGTTGTCAGGAGCACTGGGGCTGTTTGTCAGGGGTGCTGGGTTCCACGGGTGCGGTTATTTGTCGGGACGGAGCTGCACCGTGGGCGGCGGACAGGAACAGACGAGTCGCGCCTCCCCCGCCACGGTCTCTGGCCACCGGTCGTACATCTCCACCGAATGGGGTCAGAGCTGGTTGTATGTCACGCCTGGATCAGAAATAGCACCGAAAATAGACTTTCCGAGGCATCGAGCGGCTGTGAGATATATGATACGCGTAGACGGGATTGTGCGTGCGCAACATTCAGAGTTCTATACAACAGCCAGAACGTTTTCTGGGTGGGCGGAAAATGTGCAAACGGGCGCTGGGTGCTCTTGTTGTTTGTGGTTCTCATGCGTACTGGTGAGCAGCTCTCAGTGCTTTATTCAGCAGTGATTAAGAAGTTTATTAAGTTTTGATTGTGTTTGCACCATTTTCGAAGTTGTCTTGGCGTTTATGTCACATTCTTTGCTCTGCGATGCGAAGGACTTGCCATTTCGAAGTAATGCGGCGTGATGGATCTTTGATAATTCGCTGACACCTCAACTTTTCATGGACAGCTGTGAAGGTTTTCCATGAAAGTGATATTCAGCCTTTTTGGTGAACAGAACGCCTTTAAATGCTATTGGCAAAAATATTTACACATTGCTCCAATTTTCTGGAAGATTGAATCCCTCGCGCGGGGAAAATCCTTCTAACGCCTTTCAAAGTTAAGTTCCCTTGTGGGAAAATTCCCTTACTCCTGCACAGGCACGTGGGTAGCACGTTTCCACAATTCTTATATGGAGGATCTGCACCGTATCCCATGTGTTTATGGTGCATTACACGAATATCCGAGGCAGGCAGTTATGATGGCACGAGTGGCGTGTGTGGTATATGGGCGCAAAATGACCTGAGTAATCGGCGCGCCCGAAAACACCAATAAACAACAACAACAAGGCATATTCACTGTGCCGCCCTACCCGCAAACACGTCGCACCTGATACGTCGCACACGTCAGGACGTTGCCTGAGCTGCGGTCCGCGCCGCCAGTGCCGGGCCGTTGTCAGTGGGGCGCGGCCGCCGAGCCGGACCGGCCTGGTGCGATGCGATCACTGATACTTCCGGCCCTCCACTGTACACAGCCCTCCACAAGTCGAGCCGCCCGGGGACGCCGAACCAAATCCACCGCCGACAATGCGCGGCTGTTTCCGCCGGCGGGCCGGAGGATCCTCAGCCACAAAGGACCGCGCGTCGTCCGGACCATAAATACGACGAGCCGAGCCAAAGGCAGGGGCGATGCCACCGTCAAAGGTCGCGCAAGGCTGGACGGTCTTGATGCCATTCGTTTCATTTATCGACCAAAGGTGGTGCTAAATTCCATGGAAACATATGCGCTTTTCTCTCTGGTGGTTTCCTTGCACTCGATACACTCGAGCCAAGCACTGTTTTTATTATTCGGCTGACCAACTTGCCTCGTTCAAAACACTTCACCACTAACATATTGCCACAGGAAACGCCCCCCATGAAAGAGTCAGACCATGCCAAAACAGTCCAATCGACTCCATGATCTCCATCATCCAAACCCGGCTTTATTATCTCAGTCCCCTAGCTACAGGAACGCTCTGTCGCCACATCTCGCATTTTCTCGCTACCTGACGTATTCTTTATCATCCTCCGTGTTCTCTAATTTCCTCCTGCAGGCCAGACCACCCGAGAGGCGTCTTCTGCCCATCTCAATAATCAGTGTTCCCGTTCAATCAGAGCTCTTTCACAGGGGTGGAAAAAGAGCCCTTCTGACGATGCTGTTTGAAACACTGCTGTCCGTCTATTACAGGCATTGCTCAGTGCTTCCTCACACAACCTTTCGGCGAGCAACATCTACCATCAGGCAGACCATTCCAACTCAGCAGAGAGTCGAGGTCCTGGATCCATGCTGCGGCTGTTTGTGAAGAACGGTCCAGCTAGAGTAGTCCTAGAAAAAAACTGATGTCTTCACTATCTCTCTCTCTCTCTAAAGCCTCCAACATACACCCCCCCCCCCTCACAGATGTAAGACGTCTTTGCTAATGTAGCCAGGATTTTGAAGAGAGGAGAGGGGATGTCTTGAGGCTAAAATAAGTAACATAAAATGCACAATGACCACCAAAACCCCCTTATTAAAATGAAATGAAAATCAATTTCAAGGAGAACGGGAAAACGTTTAACTGTGTAAATAGGCTCTATGTCCTATGGCCATCCTGCTTACACTTCTGATGGCATGAAATGGCAATCGGATCAATACCCCTTAAGCATGCGAACAGCGCTTTCCCGACCCTCCGCGAAACCGGAATGCCGCCAGCAGTCATCTCAAGTCGTTCCGACCAATGTCCATCCTGGCACCCTGCCATCCTCGCCCCTGACTGCCTCTCAGACCGTCCCCATTGGCTGAGGACTACTTCAGCCACTGCAGTGGTTGCCACCACCTTCGCTGTCGCCTCTGACGCCGCCGCTGCCGTCGCTGCCGCTGCCTGTGCTGCCATTTCCTCCGATGCCTTTACCGAGCAGCCCCTGTCGTTACCTCTGTCACTGCCCCTACCGCCGCTACCTCTGCCGTTGCCCGTGACGCCGCCTTTGCGGCCGTTTGTGATTCTGCCGGCACCGCCTCTGCCGTCGCCGCCGCCGCTGGCTAATGATGATTGACTCGGCTGGGCCTCCGCGGGTCGCAGGGGGCGCCGCCGCTCCGGACGCCGTTAGTCCGCCTGCCGGCCGGGCCGCCGCGGCACCCACCTGCCGCCGGCGCGGCACACGCTAACGGCGCGGCGGCGGCGCTCGCGACACGCCTCCGCGCCGGCGGGTCGACCCAGTCTCGAAGCCGGACTGGGCGCCGACGCTGCGAGCTGGCGCCGGTTTAACGGTGGCGACAGCCAGGAGGTGTGCCGTGTTAACTCGGAAGCGGCCGGATCGGCTACAGTGGGACGCAGCTGTGTTAGACGGGCAAAACTGAGACGATAAGCAGTTACTGGATCTTGGCACTAGGTCGTTTGACTGAGGAAGGGCTGGCTGATCCATGCCGAGCACTAGGCTGTCTTCAAAACCCTTGCAAGGGGATGGAAACGACCCCAAAATAATAGCCGTGATATTAATTTCTTCTGGCATTCCGCTTCGAGATGATACCCTCGAGTCCAGATATCATTAGAACTAGGGGCCAAACAGCTCTACATTCGCTGGCATTAGGAACGGGTTTAGCTCGTTCGTCCACGGACTGATGACTTTCAGTGGACTCAATCATGGCCTAAGTGGTAGGTCTGTTGTAAGGACCTCGACCACCGTGAGCACAGTGGGCCCCATAGGGTAGACGTCACCACTACGGACGTTGACCCGCACGGCTCGGCGGGTCTTTAATTAAGGTCACGACCCGGCCACAAGTGACTGGCGCGACCCACGCTGCTTCCGTTCAGAAAGTGAGATCGAGGTCCAAAGCGTGAGAGCCGAATAATGTCCCACCGAGAAGCGGACTGGCCGGATGACCGCGTCCGTCTTCCACTCAGAGTCGGGTGGCGTGGTCACAGACCCCGCCCCGGTTGCTTCTCGAATGGTTCCGATGCAAGGCGCGAGCCGGCTTTGATGTACATGGTGCGATGAGGCAGAACAAATGAAGTCGGAACAGCTCGCGTTACTATTTGTGGTTTGACTGCAAGCCATAGGACAGGCCCAGGAAAACGAGCACTACAGACTGCAACCAGCTCCAAAGCCATCGACGGCATGGCGTGGGCTAGCGGTAAGCGCCTGAGACCGTTCCAACTGTACATTCGTAAGTGGCATGGCATTTAATGGCATTTAAATATGACGACGACTGTGTGACAGCATCTGCCCGGCACCCATGTTTAAGGGCACGTCAACGGGCAGACTATGCCGTACCGTTCTTAGCTCATTCAGCGCCATACGGAGGCATTACCTGCACCGAGTGCTCCATCATCGTCCGAAGTTACTGATAACAATACAGAGGCTGGGTAATCGAGGCGATACAGATGAATATATCTCTAGCGTCTTTCACTCCATGTGCACGGCCAGCCATCTTCAGGTCAAAAGCTTACAAAATGCACCAACCACCCACGATGCAACTGCGAGGCCGAAAAGAATAATCATGCCATAAAGAGGCATTACCTGCACCAAAGTGCTCAGTCGTCATCTAAGGTTCCTGATATCAATATAGACTTTGGGTAACCGACGTGATACGGATGAATGTATTTCTGTCGTCTTGCACTTCATGTGTACGGTCGGCCATTTTCGTGTCAGAAGCTTACAAACTGCACCAGCCACCCACGACACAATTGCGGGGGCGACTCCTCATGGGACCAAACGGTGAAACACGTTGCTGGGACAGCCTTCAACATTTCAATTTCAGACGCCTTCACCGTGATTCGTGTCAGCAAGCGAGGAAAACGGAGCGCGAGAAAAATTCCCACCGCGTGCGGCAAATACCACCGGCATGGAAGAAATGTCCTCCAATTCACTTCCCCACCGAACGGGACCGGAAAATGATCACCGATGATCGCCGGAAAACTCCGGCGCATACCGCTACGAGCTGACCGCCGCACGTTCGTCCGTCATATCGCAGCTGGCGCGGGCGACAGCGTGCGGCCGCCGGGCGCGGCGTCGCCGCTAACAGCGCCGGCCAGATGTCCGTCACTGGCCCGAGCGGCGCCCGCCGGCGACTGATGGGCGTCCGACGCCGCGCGTCACAAGCTCGTCACCGTTATCGGCCCGATGGCGGCGGCACGCATGAGGAGGGGCAGCCGGCCGCCAGAACCGCGGCTGACGGAGTGCGCCTGTCGGTGGTGTTCGGCGTCCGTGGTGGGCCCACGAGTGGTGGCGCGTTTAATTGACACCATCTCGGTGGATGCTGAGGGAGCCAGTGCAGATCTGGCCGTGTGGTCATAGTGATCTCAGTCGCCGTTGCCAAGGCCCCCGTCCCCAAGGTCAGTCAGTGTTATCGTAAGTGGCGCCGGACTGCCGGTTCCGCAGGCAGCCGTGAATCTGACGTCTTGTCCTGATCCCCGTGATCTTGGCCGGGTCCGGTTCATCAGCGACTCGCGACCCACTGCAACTTTACCGAGCCAAACGTCAGTCTTCTGCGTCCTGCTGATGACAGCTGACTGGTCGATCCCGTAGTCAGCTGCCGAGACGGACTATCGTGGTCCGCTGGAACTTCGCCTGCCGGCTTCAAATCCACCGGCCCGCATTTGCGATCTGCCGTGACCTCGGCAACCTCGGTCAGGTGTATCTGCCGGTGCTGACCTCCGACAGCCGACCGGAAATCGGCCGGTTCCGCCGGCGTGCTCCGCCTCCGTCGGCGCGGAGGTCGGCGCGTCGCGTCGGCAGGGGCCCGACCGCTATTTACGGCGTAATTAGAGACTCCGATCGCCGGCTGACCTGCGGTACAGCTGCGCGGCTCAAGCGCATCAGATGCCGGCCGAGAGAGCCACATGCCTCGGTGCTGGCTGTTTACTTGGCCGTCACGGTCACGGCGCTCGGTCAGTCGCCCGAGTGGCGGCAGAGTTCGCAACCGCAGCGTTCGGCCCGATCGGAGCGGTTAAATCTCGGGGAGTGACGGGTGGCATCATCGGTAGGCGGGCTCAGTGGGAATTTCAATCCACCGTCTCGTAATAAGTTTAACTCTCCTTATAGCTTCGGTCGGCAATAAACGGCAGCCATTTCCCACTTTATCTGCAGTTTAATGGCATTTCTGTGAGCATGAACAGCTCAGGAGCAAGGCACTCCAAATGTATCCGCATCTCTTGCACACGCCGATGCAGGCCTAGATCTCAACGTTAGTCCTGATCGTCAGTGGTGGTTGCGGTGACGACTGTGGAGGCCTATAAAGGCCAGCTGTCTGCCCCGGGCCAGACTATCGGGCCACACCTAAGCGGCCAGCAGCGGCGCGGAAGTTACTCTTTGTTCAAACAGCAAGTGGTCGTAAAACGCTACAGTCAGCTCCGCTCCCCACGGCCGACGGTCGTTCGCGGCCGGCGCCAGATGGCAGCAATGGCAAAAACGCCACCGTGCGTTAAAAACGCTGCCAGGGCAGGAAAAACAATGCGGCGTCGGTAAAACACTGCCGTACCGACAGCATGGCACCTGAAAAGGTGTGGGACGCAGAAAATGGGCTGGACGTAGACCAAGTGGTCGGGGAGGATCTCGATGGGAAGCCAAGCCGTCCCTTCCAGAGCTGTGAAATTAACGACATCGGTACCCATGCCGCGTCCATTTATGCAGTGTTGACCTTGGGACATTCTGTTTCGGCATCCGGAGCCACTGGTAATGCCTGCTGATTTGAATATCCATAAATAAGGTGTTACTTCGTTACTGGATTTCCTACTGGATGTGCATTTTTCGGCCTCGCTTAATCACGCAGTTTGTGGGATACACCACTGAAAATGAAGTTTGCTCGCCGAAACGTTTTTCTTGTCGCCATTGACTTACCCAAAAGATCCATCTTGATAAGAGGAAGCGGCGAGCGGCTTCACCGCCTGCCCAGCAGGAGTGACATTTCACACCAAGATCCCACTACCGCAAGGACTACACCGGGATCGTACAGAAGGATCACACTGGGTCACAGCTGCACCAGCGTTCGCGCGAACTAATCCGTATCCGGACCTGGCTGGCACCTAGGCTCACTGGAGCGCCCCGACCAGGCGCGCGCTGGCCTGCCTGCTGGTCCGGTATTCCGGCCCGCCCCTGCACGCTGACGGCGGGCTCATCTCGGCCTCTCACTAGAGACCAAAGTCGACAAACGGCCAGTCCTTCGCCACCCTGCTGCCGACAGGGTGCATTTGTACCGGGCAGGCGTCAAATCAGAGTAGAGGCACAATGCACATTGCTGCTCATTCCTGCAAAAAGTCATTGCTATTATATATATATATATATATATATATATATATATGTATGTGTGTGTGTATGTGTGAGTGTGTGCGTATGTGTGCGTGTGTGCGTTTGTGTGTGTGTCTTTTGGTCGCATGAAGAATACAAAGCGACCAACATACCATGCAAAATCAGCATTTGGGAGGAGGCCTGACCAACTAACAATCCGGCTCATAGCTAGCTAGGCGGCCTCAGGTAGTTAACTACGAGGGCACGCAGATTAAAAGACCAATATTTATTCAGAGACCAATATTACATTCAGACTTCTCAAGGTACAATGAGAAAACAAATCGACGGCGGTGCAGTCTGCGGCGGTGCCTGTTCAGTCTTCTGTCGATCTGTGGCGATACCTGTTCAGTTCTCTGTCGGTCTGCGTCGGCGTCTGTTCCGCTCTCTGTCTGCGGCGGCGCCTGTTCAGCTCCCTGTCTGTGGCGGCGCCTGTTCAGCTCCCTGTCTGCGGCGGCGCCTGTTCAGCTCCCTGTCTGCGGCAGCGCCTGTTCAGCTCCCTGTCTGCGGCGGCCGGGCAGGCGTCCGTCCGGTGAGCCGCGACCGCGGCCGGTCGGGCGGCGCCGCTGAGTCGCCTGCCCAGCTGAGGCTGGACTGAGGCGAACGGAACCCGAACTGCGGCCGGTCACGAACGCCCGGCGCGGCGCCGGCGGGGTCACGGACGTGACCAGGGGTGAACGGCCGGAAATGGCAGAGATTGGCGGATCGGAAACCGCTGACTGGATCACGGCAGCCTGAGCGAGGTCCGCATCGCATCCGCTAACGGCTTCGAAACAGGGACCACGCTTGGGAGGACTGGACGAGGAAATGTGTGCTAATTTTGGAATGTAACATGTACCGACTTATTCAGCAATTTCATCTTCACTTCCGAGGACAACCTAGCACTGAGCTGTCGAGTGAATAGCCTAGACTGATGATAATCTAAAAATCATTCTCCTTCTTTATAAAAAAATAGTTTCTCCGTCGGCTCTAGTCATGCTAAAAGCTCGGAGTCTGATAAGTCATTTTCGCATTCCTAAAAGACTTATTGGAATTGCGGTGTATCCCCGCAATCCCCTAAGTATCCCCCTCACACAGACGCAAAAAAGAACAGACCTTATGGAGAAAGGCTTCCTTTGAAAAGTTGCCGTGAGCTGTCTGAAATTTATTTGTTCAGTTATTTGTTCATCTCTGCGAGGAAGCGTGAGGCATCTGGCTGACTTTGGGTCCGACCTTGGCAAAGGTCATGCGCCTCCATGATGAAGCTCGTTTGCATGCAACCGTCTGATCTGGACTACGATGAGGAGGCGTTCAATGGATCTGTTGCACGAGAAACCGGGTGCAGCACGACGCTTGTGGTCCGCCGACCTCACTCCGTTCAAAAGCCGCGGCAGGCAGGTGGGAGCTCTGGACGTAGCTGGCGGAGAGGCTGCGAAGACAGAAACAGAGGCGACCCTCCCGCACTGTGCCACGCTCACGCAGACGCCGAAACTTCCCGCCTCGGCCGCACGTGTCTCGTCGCTCGTGCCGCTGTGCCGGTCCTGAAGGTGTTCACACGGCGATCAGTCGGCTCCACGTACAGCAGACGGCAGTAGTCCACCGGGAGTGAGTGCATGGCGCGGATCCGGAACCGGCATACCCGGCCACTCAACCGAATGGTCTGGTCAGAAAGGCAGGACGTAGGAGAAACTTTAAAGCTGGAATGGGAGCATGACCAGAGCTTTTCTTGTCGCGCTGTTCCAAAAAGGGTAATGTAAAAAATGGTCGGAGCCTGTGTGGTAGCCGCGATACCTACGTCCCATAGACGGGCAGGAACACCCTCGCTTGTCGTTGTTTTGAATGCACGTGTGAGCAACAGGACGCATACATTGCTAAGCGAAGGGACCGTCCATATGTTACGTTACTCATTTTTCAGCGAGTTTTCAATTCCCCATCCGGTAGTAACGCTCTGTGATGGTCGGCCAAACCCCCACTCCCAAAATTACATGACACCAAGCCAACACCCCTCCCTCCCCTCCTTTCCCACAATGTCTCTGCCCTGGCATTTTGAATGGTGCACCTCTTATTTAAGTTTATTAATAGCTACTAATTACTACTACTAATTACTACTGGCGTTGGAAACATAAGCTTGAGTAACAGGAGCAGATGGCTTTTTGCCTCTTTTTAGCCTCTTTTCTTCGTCGACGTGATAGTGTTATGTAACGCTCTGCCAAACCACCACCTGTCCGGTTAAAACGTTTCGTCACGCATTCGTCAACCTTTTTCCCTATACCCCCTGAGTCACATAATTTATGGACGACCCTTAAGAAAACGTGCAGTTTGTCCATGGCTTGCGGTTTTAGAAAGATATTGCTGATCTGACCAGAATTTCATACCGATTTTTTCCAGTCATTGCCACGAGCGTTATATTAAAATCTCTGCCAATTGGCGGTCTACACCCTCATTCCCCCGGATTCCCAGTCATCCCTTTAACCCAGTAGGGAACGAGCGGGTTCTGCCGCACAGCGCTGTCTCTCGCCAGCTTTGACCAGGGTTCTGTCTTTCCAGATGCCGCCGGCCGGTTCCGGCTCGCGCTCCCCAGTTCTACCTGTTTCGGTGGAGTTTTCCGGTTCTCCACCGGCGCTTCTTTCCTGCAGTAGCGCCAAGAATAGCTGAGCAACTGCGGATCTGGTACGTCTTCCGAAGACAATCGGGCCTTTTTGTATCTGATGGCAGTTCGCGACTTTTCCGGTGATTGATACGGCTAGGGAAGGGACAAGGCACCCTTTCTGACCCCTTCCTCCCGATCTGTTGCTTTGATCTCACCCTTCCCCTCGCCCAAGCATCCAAAGGTCAGCGAAAACAGCGTCCGTACACACAGCGCAAACATTCCGTGACGTCACAGCCGCCTGATGACGTCACCACGCCGACCTTCAGCAGCCGCGGGGCGGACCCGGAGCCGCCGCGCTTCCGGCGACTGCGGCGCGACTGCCGGGGTCCGCGGCTCGCCGTCAGACTACCAGACTCCCAGTCAGAATCCCCGGCCGGCTGGGAGGCGTGACGGCGTGCTGGCACGGCTCTCACGCGCTATCGGCGCCGTCCATCGGACCGTTACCAGCGCCGCCCCGGCACGCCAGCGTGGTGCCCCGACGCCGACCTTTGTGGCGACCTTTGGCCAGCGCTCGCCGCGGGGCCTCCACCTGTATGTTTGTCAGTCTGTCGGGAATATGTGCTTCGGTCCAGACCCCAAACCCGCTCACTGAAAGGTCTCGCGCTCTGCAAGTGAATCGGTAAGTTTTCGTCGCGCCGTGGCCCGTCGGTGCCTCGCGATCCGCCCTTCAACGGAGATTTTCAGCCCATGAGGATGACACGCAAAACGAGAATCATCAACATCGTCAAACATGGTCTCGGCTCCGGGAAGTTCTCTCCGCAGCCACCGTCCGGACCGGATCAAAACACAGCAACCTGCAACTAGAACTGAATGGACAATCGTGAGGTTCACATCACGTTTCAGTGCACGATGCACGTGTCACGCGCAAGCAGTGGAAATATAAAAAAAAACTGTCTCTCAGCGATTTTCAGGACAGAATGTGGTGTGAACGATTCAGAGATCGCAGCGACTCGAAAGAAGCACAGCGGTTTAGTTCCGCGTACCGTGTTTCGTATACACTGACAGGCAAACGTCTCCAGACCACAGTGTGGGAGCCACGCCGCCTGGAAGGAGACCATGTGCTCATTCTCGAGCCTCTTATCCACTACACTTCAATACAGGGGCAAAGCAAGAATTTCCTGAAGGGGTAAGGGGGGGGGCTCAGAGCTAACTGAAATCGCGCGAAAACCGCCTGCCGGGAAGACGATGTGCAATGGTTTTCATAAAAAACGTGGGCCTAAGGGAGGGGGGTGCAGGTCCCCGGCCCCCTTTGGCTGCGCCTGTGCTTCAATACACCACATGCGTCGACTTTTTGCATTGCTAAATTACATCGACGTGTAGCCCATTTTTTTGTTCCCCATATCCACCCAAGACATGATCGTATTATAATGCGGTTCGGTTACAATCGATGTTTTCGTAAAGTCCTGCACGTCCTAACGCGGGTGGCTCGCAAAAAAAGAATCACTTACAGGGTGCAGTGTTTGGCTAAATTCAGATATTGTTACTGACTCACGTACGGCGTCATACCTGAGTTCGTAAAAAATGGTCACTTCTTGTTTTCAAAACGGCCTTGGTTAGAAGCAAGTTGTATCGACAGCCCAAGTTCAGGTCGACTCCAAATGGGTATCACTTCGAAGCAATCTTAACGACAAATTGTGCGGTACATGCACGTACAACATCAGGCAGCAGGTACGAGGTTCGGAGGATTTAAGACCAAAATGGCCTTTTTGTAATATGTTTTTGTTTATTTTTAGCATTAGACCTAGAGTTCAGTTTTGCTTGTCGTCAACAAGTTGTTACGGCATTGGCATGCGGTGTAGTTGTGCATTGCACGTGTACAGCGTAATGCATGTTGCTTTTATTTCCCAGGATTGGCTATAAGACGCAGAAATCAGAGAACCTCCGAATTATTATCATTACAGAGCTACGGAGTGCCTAAGGGCGCGGAGACTCGGATTAGGGGAAATAAGCGGCAAGCCCTATAGGTTGCAATTTTTTAATCATATTCTCAGAAAAGATGCAGGCAGCCTATCGATAGGCGGGGGAATAAGGGGTTGGATGGAGGGCATGCCCCTTCTATTTGCTGGGGAATGCAACGCTAACCATATGGGAAAACACGCTTTTGCTAACTTCATGCACGCATTTCCTGGGTGTTCCTCTGCCCCTGAACCTATCCCATTAAAGTTTCTCATGGTTTTAGGTAGAGCATGACTATTCTGACCAAATTTACTCCATGTGCAGTAATTTGGCTCATTATGCACCTTGCACAGAAAGAGAGCAGGCCGTGGATCCATCATAGTGCGGGGAAATGTTTTTCAAATAGATTAGCATATTTCAACACTGCAATCATTTCCATGCCACATGATGATGAGGTTTGACACTGCATGGTAATCAGATCCTATACAGTTCGGTGCGACATGTTTTATTGAAGAATCGTTCAATAGTGAGTAACAGATCAGCAATCGCTAGTGTGAATTGGGTTTTATTACTGTCAATATTATTAGTTATGATTTGCTGTTAAATTATTGCCTTGATTAACTGTGACTTTAACTTCTGGTTATTGACAGAAAGGTACTAGAGACATTAGTCGTGGCTGGTGGTAACCGCTAAACATTTTGATATTCACCCTACCCTAGACACTGAGATAACTGCATCATGATATTACTTAACATCTTGACATCTAGTCCAAACTAAATCTGAAAAAAAACGGAGCCCTGTGCTCATACCTTATAATGCCTCTGATCCCTGTTGCCTAACACTGACACTATTCTGCAATTCAAAACGGGCCTTAGAACAGCACAAGATCCAGGGCTTCACTGTTTCGTTCACGACAAAAAAAGCCGCGGCACAAACACAGTTTTGTACTTTCCTTTGCCACTGAAGTGTGAATCGCGGCAGTCTTATAGCTTCTTCGCAGCTGAAAATGGTTTTGGATCACGATACCACGGACGTTCTGTTTTTCAATGTGAATCAGAATCGGAAATGAATGATTACTGGAGCTTAGGGGCGCGCCGATTTCGAGGCCATCTGGCGCCCAGATAGAATCAGAATCAACGTAACCTGTGAAACAGAATCGAACCGATTCAAAACTTCATGATTGCTGATATGTCTGCCAACTGCAATATTCCATAAAACACATCCTGATCTGTGGCCAATCAGCTCATAAAAAGGGACAGGACACGCATGGAAGGATGTTGGCCTTGCAAAAGGTGGCCGCTCTGGCATCTGGCCACTCCCCCACCTCATACTAAATTGTATTCTTCGGCAAGAAATGGGACCGAACGATAAACTGCGAAACGCGCTTCACTACTGGTAAATCTGTTCTCTCAGGGTCGACCGAGGGTGTTCTGCAGGGGCGCTGCCAAGGGAGGCTGGGAGCCCAGCCCCTTTTACTGAGGAAAATCCGAATTTCTGCCATGTAAAATCCGCAGTGTCAGATTCCTACACAGCTAAACATGGTTGAAAACATGCTGAATTCCTCCTCCCTCTAAGGCAGTCGCGCTGCTGCGGCCTGAGCTCGTGAGGGTCCCCTCTCAGGACCTCGTCCCCTCCCATTTCCAACATTTCCGTACATGAGAATGGCTAACTTTTCTATTCGTGCACATGAAACATCATTATTGGCTCAAATTTGAGTTTCTTTCCTTATCAATATTGGTTGAAACTGTCAGTTCTTTCTATTCAGAAAGCACTATGGAGGAAATCCTTCAAGGCCAGGCTGCCAAAAATTTGGCTTCCCCGGCCTGAACAGAGGCGTGGAGCCGGCCGCAAAGCCGTGAACAGGCCGGGACCGCTGCCAGCCGCTGTCGGTTTCCGTTGCATTTGAACGACTCCGGTCAGTTGTCGAGCGGTTGCGGTTGGTTGTTGAACGGTTGCGGTTGGTTGTCGAGCGGTTGCGTTTGGTTGTTGAGCGGTTGCGGGGATATGAGGGCTGAGGTCCGGTGGTAATGCACGGGGTCGGGAGAGGTGGCAAGGCGGCGCCACTTACCAGGTAACTTCGTCGAGGAGTGTGATGAGGGTGCAGGCGGATCCTGTGGTTTGCTAACTGATTTGACGGTTTTAGATTTATTTATCCATGTTCAAACAACGTTACGTTGTCACGCAATATCCCATAGGCAGCCGAAGACAGGTGCTGGTATGGTTTGACGGCGGACATTGCGAGCTGCTTTTGAGCCGCGCCACTAGCCCCTGGCGTCAGACATTTCCTTGTCCCCTTCAAACGCTGCCCCTTACATGCGACCCAGGTGGGTGTCCCAGCGCTGCAAAGTTGTACAAGCAGACGTGCATGCCCGACTCTGGGTCGTTTTTTTTTGCTGCGACGCATCGAATCCATCGCATCAGAATGCGATTTGATCGCCGCGTCCAAATTGTGTTCGTCTCGCGAAACCAGAGGTCGGAAACAGGTGACATCGTGGCGCTCGGGGCCGTGACGCGATACGAGATTGCGTGACGATGCCGTCACGTTTCGGCGCCGACTGCAGGCGCAGGAATCCGCTCTTGAGTGCGGGTGTCTTATGCCCGACGACGCTTCTCATTACGTTGTCCGAAAGGGTGGTTTACCACCCGTGGTTTTTGCGTGTTTCTTAGTGCCTGGGCACCCGCAAAGCTGAAACTGACATCCAGAAATAATGATCTGCTGATAATAGTATGCGCAAATTTGAACTTACGCATGTTAAGGAGACATTTCAGATATACTGAATTGTGTGAATTGCAATAGTTTTATGCTGTTTTTTTTTATTTGACGCTAGAAAGTATCGTCACAATGCCGTGTGGTACGCACAGTAATTTGTGAAGAACTGCGCCCTTTGTTTCAGTTAACACGGTTAAAGTTTTTTTGAGGTCCCGTTCGATAATTTGGAGCTCCCTGCCGCGTGTGACACCCTCAGACAGTGCGCGAGGTCGCTCCCTTCGGATCACTGAGTAACCGGACGACGGATCCGACTTTGCTATGCACGCTCTAGCCTGCTGCTTCCATCCGTGTCTTTTGAGTCTTGGTAGCTATTCTGGCTGGGCGAAAGGAGCATGAATGTGCAGTTAAAAGCGAGACCACTAAAATCGCCGCTGAAGGGAGCGGGACTGCCGTTTTGATATTGCCGGTCTGCAGAGGCATCGAAGTTCTGGTTTTGGTGGTTTGGCTCGCTCATACGGGATGAGGAGAATAATGGGAGCATCGTAAATCAGAAGAAGAGGAAGTGCGGTTTCAATACACGTACGCCTCCCGGAAACACAATTTGTTTGGCTCACTTAAAACATTTGATCGATGTCTTTTTAATGGAACAATGGTGAGACAGCAGTTACGTTATTTCGCGACCGCCTTCTAATTATTGTGGAATGTCTCGGAGGACGATGCTGCATTCAAGGATTCTGACGTTTCCTGAAGGTGGAGTCGAAAAGGAAGTGGCGATCCAGACGTTGTCAAACCGATTTCGATGCTTGATGATCGTAAATAAAGAAACTAGATTTTGTCTTTGGGTTGCCACCATGGAAACATTTACCGGAGTCAGTTTTTTATGAATATTTAGCACACCCCTGTTGATTTACCTAATGCTGGAATCGTTGACCGTCGTTAACGGGGCTTAACCCTATTCCCGGCAGGGGGGGCGGAACCCGCCCCCCCTCGGGTTTTTTGCTTGCCAATTCCAGGCTTTTTAACGCAGCTTCACGAAACTTGGTGACTTTTCCTAGCTATTCCTTCTACGCGCCGTGACAAAATTTCGAAATTCTGTTTTGCTCAGGGGCGGAGCCAGGCAACGTTTTTGGGAGGCACCTCAGGTCATTTTTGGCCATGTTGAGGGTAAAAGGAAAATGTCTGCCAAAAATAGAGTTTTTAAGATAGAACTTAAAACTTTATATGAATGTATAGCTAAATAGTTGGGCAATGTGCATATTTAATTTTATTTATCTGAGGTCACTTAACAAGGTCAGGTCAAGGTCAAAAGTCAAAATTTGTTTTTTTGCAATAATTTCGGCGCCGTTTTTGCAAATGCCAAACCCGGAATACATATGACGTAGAAAGGTGCCCTCTACTAGTGTACCAAGTTTCAGCTTGATATCAGGTCGGGTCACGGAGCTATGACCTAAAATGTCAGTGCGCGTACCCTATATCGCAAAAGCCAAAAAATGAATTTTTTTGGAATAGAGTGAATTTAATCGATTAAAAACGTTTATAGATAATATTGAATGCACACGACATCATTCCAGGTAACCCCAAGGTCACTGGAGGTCATTTAAGGTCAAAGGTCACAAGTTGATCTGAAGAACGTGTGACCATGACAGTTCCCCCTTTTTTATGTCCCTGGCACCGCCTATGCTAACATTATACAAACGTTGTAATGCGGTTTGTACTTCTTTAGCATAACATGACTAGCAGAAGCTAAAAAAGTGTTTTGGTCTCTTTTGTTCATTCCGTTATTAGAAAACTAATCCCTCTATTTTTGAAACCCTGTGAACGCCCATGAATTTTCTCAAAATTTCAAATTTGCATACCCATGGTAAAAGCCCTATCCATAATCTCTCGATTCATGCCAGTTTCATCGAAATCGGTCGATAAACAACGGAGTTATAAGAAGTCCAAAAGTACCCCCCATTTTGACATTTTTGCTCCCCTGTATCCACAAATTTCAAAATTTTGAAAATTTCTTTTTATAAAAATGTAGTTCACGCCACGGCAAATCGATTGCCGTTTGTTGCAATGAAATCGGATAAGTAGTTCTCGAGATCTCAGGGGGGGGTCGAATCCGCCCCCCCCCTGCCGGGAATCGGCCATACCGTCTAGCCCTCCGGGAATAGGGTTAACCCTATTCCCGGCAGGGGGGGCGGAATCCGCCCCCCCTCGGGTTTTTTGCTTGCCAATTCCAGGCTTTTTAACGCAGCTTCACCAAACTTGGTCACTTTTCCTAGCTATTCCTTCTACGCGCCGTGACAAAATTTCGAAATTCTGTTTTGCTCAGGGGCGGAGCCAGGCAACGTTTTTGGGAGGCACCTCAGGTCATTTTTGGCCATGTTGAGGGTAAAAGGAAAATGTCTGCCAAAAATAGAGTTTTTAAGATAGAACTTAAAACTTTATATGAATATATAGCTAAATAGTTGGGCAATGTGCATATGTAATTTTGTTTATCTGAGGTCACTTTACAAGGTCAGGTCAAGGTCAAAAGTCAAAATTTGTTTTTTCGCAATAATTTCGGCGCCGTTTTTTCAAATGCCAAACCCAGAATATATATGACGTAAAAAGATGCCCTCTACTTGTGTACCAAGTTTCAGCTTGATATCAGGTCGGGTCACGGAGCTATGACCTAAAATGTCAGTGCACGTACCCTATATAGCAAAAGCCAAAAAATGAATTTTTTGGAATAGAGTGAATTTAACCGATTAAAAACGTTTACAGATAATATTGAATGCACACGACATCATTCCAGGTGACCCCAAGGCCACTGGAGGTCATTTAAGGTCAAAGGTCACAAGTTGATCTGAAGAACGTGTGACCATGACAGTTCCCCCTTTTTTATGTCCCTGGCACCGCCTATGCTAACATTATACAAACATTGTAATGCGATTTGTACTTCTTTAGCATAACATGACTAGCAGAAGCTAAAAAAGTGTTTTGGCCTCTTTTGTTCATTCCGTTATTAGAAAACTTATCCCCCTATTTTTGAAACCCTGTGAACGCCCATGAATTTTTTCAAAATTTCAAATTTGCATACCCATGGTAAAAGCCCTATCCATAATCTCTCGATTGATGCCAGTTTCATCGAAATCGGTCCATAAACAACGGAGTTATAAGAAGTCAAAAAGTACCCCCCATTTTGACATTTTTGCCCCCCTGTATCCACAAATTTCAAAATTTTGGAAATTTCTTTTTATCAAAATGTAGTTCACGTCATGGCAAATCGATTGCCGTTTGTTGCGATGAAATCGGATAAGTAGTTCTCGAGATCTCAGGGGGGGGGCCGAATCCGCCCCCCCCTGCCGGGAATCGGCCATACCGTCTAGCCCTCCGGGAATAGGGTTAATGGAGACGTGACTCCACCTTCCGGGTGTTTCAGAATACGGAGAAATTTTACCCATGACACTGAACCGGATGGCGCCAACGGGATTTGATGGAGATGTGCAGCTCCAAAACACGGCCGCTCTGTGGCCGGCTGGCCCCTTGGGTATCGGGCCAAATACAGGTGTACCTGTTCGGCCAGTAACCTGTCCGTTCACCCAGTACACTGGGTCAATTGGGTGATGTTAACCGGTCGCACGAATGTCTCCATCGAAACGCGGGTCACGTGTTGCAGATGACTGACCCGGGTTTGTAGAAAGTCCTCAGTGAACCAGTTCGCTGTACCGTTCTGACCTCCGCCACCTCAGACGGGTCGAATATCGCTGACGGCGTTCTCAGGGTGGCCTTCAAAGCAGACCGCTTAAAACCACGACCACGCCGCCCGTGTCAGCTACCTCCCTGTGGCCGCTGCCGCTGTGTCCGCTGTCTCTCAGTGGTCGCTGCCGCTGCGTGTTCTAGAGCAAAAGCCAGCTAATAAATGCTGGGCTGCCATGGCGCAAATCCAAAGGGCTGGCCTATATGTGTCATAGGCTTCTCTGACGCGTGATAAGGTTTCATAAAAGTGCGCAACATATGTGACAGCAGTAAGAATGGAAACAGAAAACAAGGAATCTCCGATTCTTAAATGTATCGCCTCCGACCCATGCGCACCTCTGAAGATGCCCGCATCCTTACTTTGTGGATCAAAGACCACAAACGAACGGGTTCACTTGCTATGGAATGTGATTATTGACGTCCTCGTTCATCCTCAAACGTATTTTCTTAACTTGTCAGTCCGCCAATATCTGTTTTCTTGTCCTTGGGGAAAAGTCTCTGGCTGCGCCGTCTTTCCATGAATAATTGCATTGTCAGCAGAGACGTAGCCAAGCGGGGAGGGGGGACGGGGCGGGATGGGAGCAAGGAAGCCATGGCTCCCCCCCTTGGGGTTGGAAATCTAACATTTCTTTATGCCCCAAAAATGAACATAAATAAAGCATTTCCGGGACTTGGGAATAAAGGAGCTGAAATTAGAGGGGTTTCGCTGCTGAAGGGGTTAGGCTTGCCCTGGCTCTCTCCCTGTCGAAACCCTGGCTATGTCCCTGATTGTCATTGCCAGTGAAGCAGACCAGGGAGTCAGATGTATTTTGAATCTCCGACGGGCGCATGTCCCTTAGTGCGGCACTTAACCTTCGCCGGTTCTCAGACCCAAGTGTTTACATGTCCAAAATCCAACTCCTTTGAAATATCCTGCAATGGTTCATTAGAATTTCAGCTATTCGCTGCATTTGAGCTTTCATTTTCCTTATGTTTTCACTTCATGGCATTATTTAGACACCAAAGTTCCTTCGAAAAACACCGTGAGCTCCGTTTCCCCAATTTAGGAATAGTTTCAGAGCGGGTGCCTCCTTTTCGACTTTGCTACTCTGGCATACAATTTCGGCCTCTAGCGCCATCACATGGTCGCGAAAATTAATGCTTTCCGCCAGTAGGCGGGTCACGTGATTGCCACATGGGCGACCTGGAAACTTCCCGAACTTTGTAGGTCATTGCAGGTCTCCAAGAGTAGGTATAGTGCCATCGAAATCCCACCTTTTCGGGCGTTTTGTCATGCAGGACACCTGATATAGTCATGCATGTCCTCCATTTCACAAGGTCGCTACATGCGACCCGAGCGACCCTCCGGCCACCGCATCGCTGCGTGCGCTCTCGGAGTCCGCCGCCATCCTGCGTCCGCTGCCCGACAGAAACCTGCTGACGTCATCTCACGGAACCGCCGCGCCGTGGCCGACGTGTTTCGCTGCCGGCGCGCGGCGTTGTCCGGCGGACACTGCCCACCATTTTGGCTGTCCGGCGGACACAGTCCACCATTTTGGCTGTCCGGCGGACAATGACCGTTGGTTCGGCTGTCCGGAGGACACTGTCCACTGTTTTGGCTGTCCGGCGGACACTGCCCACTGTTTTGGCTGTCCGGCGGACACTGACCGCTGGTTCGGCTGTCCGGAGGACACTGTCCGCTGGCTGGACCGCTCTCTGGTCCGGCGGGCGTTGCTCGGTTTCCCCGGGTCGGCCGTAACCTGAGCACAATAGCCGGCGGGCATTGTCCGCGAGTCTCGCCGCCTCCGCCGCCACCGCGTTCTGTGCGGCGAGGCGGCGCGTGTAACGCGCGCAGACAATGCTGGCCCTGATGGCCGCACGCGGCCGTTTCGCGCGCTGACCACCTCGTCGGCGCGCGCCGCCGGAGCTCCGCGGGCGGTGAGTTCGGTAATGGAATCAGCCAGCCGGACACCGCCGGCCACGCAGGCTGACTGAAGCCAATCGCGCCGCGGAACGAACGGAAAACCGCCGCATCGGAAATACAGGTCCAGGAAGTGGTGTGGAGTCACGGAGCGGTCAGTCTCTAAACGAGTTTTTGTGGATCGTAGCAGTGGTGTTGTGACGCAATATGACGCGCTTGGTGGCAGCTGACAGTGGCGCCGTGCCTGTGCCGGGTATGGCCAGTGATGGGTTCAGGCTAGCGGTAGCACCATTGAAAAGGGGCATCAAGAGCAGTTGCCCCATAGCCCGCTCCCGTCACGCATCCTGAAGCGTCATCTCATGTATCTACCTGACAATTTCAGAGAAAACTTCTTCAGGCGATCCTGCCCCTTGTAGGCGCCAGGCTTTTGCTCGATTCCATCGGAACCAGAGTCAGGTCCAGATTCTACGCAGATCAGAATCAGAATCGGAGTCGATTCCACTGATAAATGCCGAGATTAGAGTCAGAGCTGAATCATGGTTAATTTACGGAATCAGGATTTGAATAAATTCTTCACCTAATCCACAGGATGTAAGTGGAATCAATTCAGGAACCGGCTCGTTTCATTTTGAGCTTGAATCGGAATCGATCCAGCCCTGGAAAACCGCCATAAGTTGGAATCGGGATCGATTCAGGAAGCCAAGAGTCGTTTTCGGAAGTGATTGTCCCCGGAGTTGAATTAAATTACTAATCTGGAGACGCAGTGGCAATAGAAGAAAAACTGCTGCACTTAGTACTCGGCGTCGGCCATGTTGTTTACAAGAGACGGCTTTTGAAACACATGAAACCAAGGGACGCACAATTCGGAGGAACAAAGATCGGTCGATAGCAAAAGTGCAAGAAACAATACGGAGTCGCGTTACATTCCGCGCCGTTCAAAACCACTTACGTTATCTACACCACCAGAGACTTGCCCATTACGTCTGGCCCACATCCGCCGTATCTTAAGAGCACTTTTAACGAAGCGAAGCTGACCACAATCAGCAGACTGGAGCGGGACTTTACGGTGCGCCGTGCGGAGCACGCCCTCCTGTCGGTACGCGTTCTCGCCGCCACCTGGCGGTCCGCGGGCAAATGCCTGGCCGCTGGCCGCTGGCCCTGTGTACTCGGCAATGCCTTCCATTGGCCGAACCCCGCTCCGATCTGATAGTAATTAACAACAGGACGCTGTCAGTTGTCCGATAGCCGCCTGAAACGCCGCAGAGCGTGGCCGGCCGACCGACGGACCACGGCCGCACAGGCCGCCGCCGCCGCCGAAACCGCTGACGGAACGGAATCCGCCTCAAACGAAGATTAACGCACTGACCGCCACTGAGCCCACCGAATCACGCCGATTGACTCGGAGTCATTAAAACGCGGTCTGCGTCCGCGCCCACAGGCCCTCGATTCTCTATAGCGGCCTTCCTTCTCGCCAGTTAGGTGAAGTCTGTCTTCCTGTGGCTGGATTTGGTGCCGTTTGAGGGCAATGATCACTGGAGAATTTTAGTGAGCAGGTGTTTTATTCGGGCGGCCTTGTGTTCGGCGTGAACGCAGTGGCATATAGCAACGACAAAATGCTGGCCGAAATGCCACACGGTGGCCGCAACGTAAATGTTGCTAAACCACGGACAAAACTATTTCATTTGTCGGACCTCTTTGTTTTCTTTTGTGATCCATACTTCGTGTTTGTCGAGCATGATCCGTCTCTCGTGTAGGTGGGGCGTTGGTCCCCGCTCTGGTAAGGATGGTGTGAGTCGTTTTAGCTTTCTGCATTTGACCTCTCAGCTGGTGACTGACCGGTACAGGGCCAGAGCCCAGTACCGTGCTGATTTGTGGGTATCCTTGCCGCACGGAAAACATTCGGCGCAATTTCAGCCGATGGCAGATCGTCTTTGGCACCGTGAACACCTGGTTTCTGCCGGTTATTGAACAAACAACAATTGTTTGTTATATAGTACCGCAGTGCTTGAATATGCATAATACATCCCTATGCGTCATAGGTCCCTATACATCCCTATGCGTCGCCTTTGATTTCGGCTTTTGATTTTGGAACGGTTAAGGAACTGCCTGTGCCTTATGAGACCGCCTGATCTATAAATGCATTTTGTGTGTTGGCTGGGTTCATTTTTTCCCGTTCAGGCTATCGAAATATTATTCAAGCAATTATCATTCTAACCAGGACGAAAGTGCTCGGAGACGAGTTGTCATTGGATTACGGCATTGATCCACGAAGCGATTTTTTCCCGTGAGTTGATCGCAAAATCACCTCTGCTGTAATGTTCCGAGGATCTTGGTACTGCACTCAGCTGTGGGTTTATGCTCTCCGGCATCTTGGTGCTGTCGTCATACGTTACATCACATTAGGCTGCCGTCCGTACGACTGATATCTCTATCATGCCATACTCAGCCGCTCTCACACTATGCCATCTTAAACCGACGAATCACGCTTACCATCTCTGCTGACAGGTGGCAGCACCAAGCAGCCGCCAGATGACGCTGCTGCGGTACGCGGGCGCGCTGCTGCGCCGCAAGGGCCAGCCGCTGGTGGCGCCGGCGCTGCTCTGCTCAGCCGTGCTGCTGCTGCTGCTGCTGCTGGACCATCGGGCGGACTGGCGCCGGCAGCCGGCAGCGGTGCCTCCGGCGCCGCCGCCCTCTGCCTGGCGGCAGCTGACGTTGCGGCGGCGAGCGGCGCTGACGCAGAACTCGCCAGAAGCGGCGGCGGCGGCAGGGGCCCGAGCTGACCGCACCACCACCACCGAGGACCGGCGAAGCGCCGACGCGCCGACGCCGGCGCCGCCGCCGGCCGCGCCGAACGCCACCAAGCGCAGCTATGTGTCGGGCCGGCGGTTCGTCGACTTCGACCCGGCCAATGACGGCGAAGCGTCGGCGCCATCGGCCGTCGCCGCCGCCGCCGACGGCGCCGCGCGGGCAACGCTCACGGCCGCGTCGTCGTCGGTGGTCGCTCTCGGAGGTGCCGGCTCGGCCGCCGCCGCCGCCGACGGCGCCTGGGCCGAGTATCGGCTGCCCGGCTGCGGCTGCTCGCGCCGTTACCGACCGGCGGCCGTGCGCGCCATGAACGGTTCCACGTCGAGCTGCGGCGGGTTCGCCGATTTGCGCGGGCCGCGCCAGAACGTCATCGCCTTCAGCTTCTACGGTAACGCGTCCAGCGTGTTCTTTGGCGGAATCGAGGCGAACCTGCGCGCCGTGCCGCAGTTCTATCCGGGCTGGGTGGTGCGCGTGTACCACGACATCAATACCACCGTGCCGAAACAGCGCCAGCTCGTCTGTGACCTGGCCTGCAGGTGAGAGGAGACCGTTCGCCTCGCCTGTGCTCTGCGTGGACTCCTACCATCGGGCGGCCTGGGTGCCCTTTCTGTCCTGCTGGGTGTTGTTTCTGTTGTTGCCGCGTGCGGCTTGCAACGGTTTTAAAGCTGGCCATGAATGTGTAAACAGGTGAAGTCGTTTGTGACTGAGGCGGCCGTTGACTCGAGAACCACAGTTTGCGTCTTTGGCATCGACGGAATGGCGCCAAAACGCTGAATCTTATTTGTCAGTCATGAAATCTGAAAATTATGACTCGAACATCGAGTTATATTGGCACAAACAAAGTTTTGTGTTGCAGGGATTGTCCAGCGCCCCAGGGACCATGTAAAACCATGAAAACCATGTAAAAATCTGGCATTTGCCATGGGGCCCGAAAAGGAAAAATCCACCATTATTCCAATAATCCATGCCTTCGCATGGATTGCCGTTCTCCGCCATTCCGCGAAGTCCCGTCAATGTGCGTATTTGTAGGAGTCGTATGCACGGTCAGATCGTGCGCGGAACATCACGTGCGTGCGCGCACCAACGCATCGACACATTCCGGACACCCTCTTCCCCACTCTCAGGTACGACAACCTGGACTTCTGCGACGTGCACAACCTGCCCGGACTGGGCGACCTGAGCAATAAGTTCGGCATGATCTGGCGCTTCATGCCGCTGGCCGACGAGTCGGTGGAGCGGTTCATCGTGCGTGACTTGGACTCGCTGATCGGCTCGGTGAGACAGTGGGTCCGCTCTGAGAGGATCCCGGGCGGTCGGGCCTGTGCCTGACCGGCCAGTGGGACCGGTGGGCTGGTGGGTGTCGTCCGGGTGCCGCCAAATGAGGGACACCAAGGCCGCGGACCGACTGGACCGCTGGGGGACCTGGGGACCGCTCCTCTGGGGACTGTTCCTCTGGGAACCGCTCCTCTGAGGACTGCGCCTCTGGGGACCGCTCCTCTGTGGACCGCTCCTCTGGGGACCGCTCCTCTGGGGACTGTTCCTCTGGGAACCGCTCCTCTGAGGACTGCGCCTCTGGGGACCGCTCCTCTGTGGACTGCTCCTCTGGGGACCGCTCCTCTGGGGACTGCTCCTCTGGGGACCGCTCCTCTGTGGACTGCTCCCCTGGGGACCGCTCCTCTGTGGACCGCTCCTCTGGGAACCGCTCCCCTGGGGACTGCTCCTCTGAGGACTGTTCCTCTGTGGACCGCTCCTCTGTGAACCGCTCCTCTGTGGATCGCTCCTCTGTGGATCCCTCCTCTGTGGACCGCTCCTCTGTGGATCGCTCCTCTGGGGACCGCTCCTCTGAGGATCGCTCCTCTGGGGACCGCTCATCTGGAGACCGCTCCTCTGCGGACTGCTCTTCTGAGGACTGCTCCTCTGAGGACTGCTCCTCTGGGGACTGTTCCTATGGGGATCGCTCCTCTGTGGATCGCTCCTCTGTGGGTCGCTCCTCTGGGGACCGCTCCTCTGAGGATCGCTCCTCTGGGGACCGCACATTGGGGACTGTTCCTCTGAGGACCGCTCCTCTGGAGACTGCTCCTCCGGGAACCGCTCCAGTTTTGTGATGCATGCTTGATATAACAGGATGTGGTGCAATGTCTGCGCTAATGCACATCCGTTTGTTTTTGTTTTTTTGCAATATATGACTCAGGACTTTCTGCTACAGAAGAGCTGTGTTGGGGCCCGTGATCTGGTGCTGGGAACGGTGCAGCTGTCCACGTAATGGCGCGGATTTGCAACGTTTCCGTTGACCTCAGCGAACAGACTAAGCCATCTTGCCGTCTTAAACAGCCGAGCACTTGCCCAATCCTGAGCAGTTTGGCAGCCCTCCCATGCGAGCGGCGTTGACCGCGGCCCCAGTGCTGTGCTGCTGCCACTGCCTGGAACCAACAAACAGCTGACCTGACGTGACCTGACCTGCGGGCGTAGCGGGAGCGGGCCGCCGTCGACGAATGGATCGCCTCCAACAAGACGTTCCACGCCATGAGGGACACGCCCGTCCACGGCACTGAGATCCTGGGCGGCATGTGGGGTGGCTGGAACCGACACAACGACGTCTACAGCCGCGTCCGGCAGCGCATCATCAAGTCCACGCAGTGGAAGTTCAAGGTCAGTGCTCGGGGAGAATGGGACATGAACTAGATTGTAGCGCTGAACAAGTTCGCTCCGCAGCATCACATCTGTTCTGAAGGCAAGGTGTTTGGAATGTTCGAGGTGTTTGCGCTGGTCATTTTCAGCCCGTCGTGTGGCGGCATGCGTGGAATGTTTACACACCGTCTCCCGATGGGGGTAGGGCACTAGTTCCCTGAAGTGGGTACACAGCCATTCAGCGAGCTGTGCTGTCTGCGCCGCTGTGCACCCAAACCTTCTAGTCTGGGTCTTGGAAGTCAGTAGACTTACTTAGTCTTATTATTACATTAATGTCTGTGATCAGCATTAAGTGCACGTTTTAATGTGGATGATTCCTTCATTGTTACCAACTAGAACATGCAGTACTGTTGGCTATTGGCACACACCACGTTCAGGGTCCACTGAGGCTGAAACACTGAACAACCGCAGTAGTCGTGCGTGTGTTCACCGTAACTAGGCTACCGCGCGGCGACCTGAGTGCTCTCCTGCCCGGCCAGGGTCTGGACCAGCGCGTGCTGACCGTGGTGCTGTGGCCGGTGATCCTGCGGCACCGGGACCTCATCGCGCACGACAGCTTCCTCTGCTGGTACTACCCCATGTCGAAGCCGTTCCCGACGCAGCGCAAGAGCCCTCGCGACTACGTCGGCTCGCCGGTGCTGATCGACAAGAACACGCGGCTGAAGAAGCACTGTCCCTACTTCTGCCGGCCGCGGGAGCACAGGGACTGGCTGTGGTGCTGAGGCTGCCGCCGGCGCCGCTGCGGCCGGCGCAGCGGTCGCCGGTCGTGCCTGGCGTCGCCGTCGGTGCCGGCCTTAGCGATATACGCCGCGCAGTGAACGCGGGAAAGCCTAAGGCCACATAGCGGTGACGTTGAATGTCGGCATGAACAAATCGGTATTGAAAACTGAAAAACAGTGTATGCCTGCACAAGATAATCGGGATTCATGAACCTTTTCCCGGCACACCTTTCATATTTGATTTTCGGTGACGCCATTTTTCTTTGGCATTCATCGACGGCAGAGACGGGCACGATATCGGCAGACGCCGTGCTGCGTCCGGCCCGACGTCGCTCTGTGCTGCCTACTTCGCGGAGCTTCGGCTCGGCGTCCCGAGCTTCGGCAGCGCTGCGAGCGTGTGCCCGTGACGGCTTCAGAGCCCCACCGTAGGCGATCGTCTTCCAAAGCGCAGCCACCGCCGGGCAAGGCTGTGGTGTATTAGCCGGCGGTGTTTCCAGCTGTTAGCGGGTGTCAGTTGTTAGTGGGAGATGAACGGGCGTGCCTTGCCCAGCCAACGCAGCCCGATGACTGAGACACTTGTAAGGGTGATTTAGTGGCAGCACATCCACGGGGACAGGTGAAGTTCACAGGTGCCAGTCATGTCCGCGAGTGTTGTGCCGTTCTCACCTTCAGCTGACGCCCGTGAGGATACGTCAGAGCACTGAAGGGTTCTGAAGCGCTGTGGTTTTTAAAGTGTTGTGTGGTTTGTTGTTACTTACAGTGTTCCGCTTGAAACCAGAGGCAAATGTTTTCCTTGAAATGCGGTTTAAAACTGCAACAAGTTGTTAATCATTGAGAATCTGTGCCCTGCGAGTGAAATACAGACAATCGCGTATTCCACATGTGTGCGATATTCACTGCCACCCCTCTGGATTGCTTAAAACTGGGAAACTGTGCGGTGATACGGAGGTCAAACGAACCAAACCACCAGAGCAAAAAACCTATTGCCAGCATGCGCTGCGCGAATAGTCGACGTAGAGGCAGGGATTCTCACGGCGTGAAGGATGTCTCTTTACAAACACACTATTTTCCACGATGTCCACGATGTCGTTTTCTCAGGCAGTTTTTTCCTCCATGTGTTTGTTGGACAGCACACGAAAGGAACAAAAATATATCAATTTGTTCGATACATGACCAGTACGTCAATAACATCAATACATGCACTAGTGCCTTTTCATATTTTTAAACGACAACGAAGTAACGTAACTCCCCTTCCACGCATTGGCCATTTGGTCAGCCTGATGGACAAAAAAAAATCCATAGCCAGCCAACGCAGGGCGCGACATCAAGGAACAGGTTAAGCTACAGGAAAACCTGCTGTGTGAGAGCATTTTTTGTGGCAAAGACTAAGCGGCACATATCCAATTATTTGATTTGCCAAGTACACATATCGCTGCGTACGAAAAGCGACCGTTTCATACTGCGCATTCGCACGATTCCGTTCAGCTCACTCCACAAAAAACGGCTTGCCGTGAGCGCGGTTTTTGAGGAGCAGCTGAAGCTGACGTTACCTACGTAATCATATTAAAGTTACGCAGACTGTAAAGGATAAACAGCAGTGTTTGATCACATTATCTGTAATGATGGCATCTTTAACATTGCTCAGGTTTACTGCAAAGGTGCACGACTAAAAATCCAGAAAACCTTTAAACGGCTGTTTCCTCCATAGCAGAGGACGCACTGAGAAAAATGAATCCTCCTGTGAAAG
Source organism: Capitulum mitella (assembly GCA_030062745.1). Lineage (NCBI taxonomy): Eukaryota > Metazoa > Arthropoda > Thecostraca > Pollicipedomorpha > Pollicipedidae > Capitulum > Capitulum mitella. Next base: position 3,879,138 of record CP099852.1, on the reverse strand, counting down.
CTATATTCATTTTGGCAAACAAATGCAAACACAATGTTCACTTCTCTAAAGATGATGGCGCTAGGACTTGGCGAAACACGGCGTCGAAACGTCATTTAACGGTTCCAAGCCGATCGCCAGCGCAAAAGAAAAGCATGCATCGTGAAACACTTCACAGCCGTGCATATTCCAAAATCAATATATACGGTTTTCTGAAAAGGTGTCATGAGGGCACATCTCAAAAAAGATAAACTGCTGGGGGTCGCACACCGTAAAAATGTCCCCAAGGAAGCTGGAGGCCCCGGGAATGTATCTCACAGGGAATGTCGGGTACTAACAGCCTTGCGCGGCCTCCGAATTCAACATACCCCGGCAATATGTGGTATGTGGTGAGTGGTGAGTGGTGACGTAATCAGGTCACACGAGCATGGAAGGGCGCTCCTGCCTACGCACTGACGGGTAGGGAAGTAAAAAAGACATGTGTCAAAAATAATCAAACCACGGAGGGAATTGAAACACTGGCACCACATGACTGTTCCTGCGGTTACGGGCACCACTAAAGAACGATGTTTACAAAGACGTCTGGTATGTAACGTCTGCGGACCACATGAAGAGAAGAATTCAATCCACGACCCGGACTTGCGGCAAGACTACCATCCAACAACTTACGGGAGGTGTCAAGAACGAAGTGCACCGCGTGGCTGAAGGGGGCACGACGAACTGCTCTGTATCTAGTCGTTGATAGAGTAGTGGCGCTAAATAGTGGCGTCAAACCCAGTTCAATGATGCACCGCCCATGTCTGTCCTCACATTTGTTCACGAAACATATGAGCTACGGATTTTTTCCGGATTTTTACTAGCGGACCTTTAAATTCCAGACGGTAGTAAAATGTGGCGTGGGATGTATAGGTTCTTTTTCACGGCATCTGATGGCATTCTGGTGAACGGTGTTTTATTCCTGTAAAGTGTTGCATCTGGCGTCGGCGTTTTGCCTGACTCATGGAACGGCTCGGTTGGAAGTAATCAAACACAACGCTTAAGTTCTCCTAGCCGGTGGTAAACGAATAACTCCTAGCTCCTAGCCCTGGTAAACGAATTCTGGGAGCCTGTGACGAACGGTTTATGAAATACGAGCATCGTGTGTGGAACAGGTGAGTGTTTGCGATTCTAATGGCTTTTGCTTGCAACCAATGTAGTTTCTACTTTTCCACATTAGAAAAGTGCAGAAGAAAATCCTTCATTCCCTATGAAAATGAAAAATACATCAACGAATCGCCCAAACTCAACCGGCAGTTTACGTAAATCGTGACATGGCAGGTATGTGGCAGCTGGCAAAAGGCCCAGGCCTAGAAAGTTTTGCTTCGAAATCTTGTTTTCTTTATTCTGGAAAGCCACGCGAGTCTTTTTTTGATAGATCATGCGACCTGACCTAATACGGAGGTCTGACCTGAACTGAGGCCGAAAATTGTTCGCAACGAGGAGAAAGGACCAAGTAAAAGGCACGCTAAATTTCGTGATGGTGCGCTTGTTCGTCATTCCGCAACATTCGGAAAACCTCAGGGGGCTGTCAGGAAGCTGCTAACCGCGTGTAGGTTTAGTAAATTGTTAACAAGATGAGTTTCAAATGTACGTTATAGACAAAAGTTGCCTACAATCTTTGGCTATTTTTGATGTGTGCAGCAGTATTGATAAGTGAAACCATCTTAGCATATTATGATATAGCATATTATGATAAGATATATAACATATTAAGCAAAGCATATTGCACATTTTTAACTTACGACAAAAGAATAAAAGTGATATATGCCAACAGTAATGGTAATTTTCACTCGTTCGAATATTTCTACATCATTAAATTCTTATACCTCCAACTTCTGCTTGTACTTTAAAATTTGGGCGTCATAACGAATTCTTATGTTTCTAGCTATGAACACATCAAATGTGGACATATGTCAATAATCGAACTGTCATATTTCGCGGGTGAGAAACATCTGGTCGTGCTCTGCAGACCGGAAGTACTCGGACCACGAGGAGGGACCATTGCACTGTACGGAAGGCCTGCATCAGTTCTGTCATCAAGGTATTCAGGGAAAAGAAAGCAGCGTTTGAGACCTCATCAAGGATTCGTTTGTCGCCCGTGGCTGGAAGTTTTAGGTGTATGCAGAAGCTGTTCGTCTGACCTTCCGCAAGAAGCCCATCGTGGACCTGTACACGGTGGGCGCTGATGTGCATGTGCGACGAGACCTGGACATCTAATAACCGTAAATGGTGACAGAAATGGCGAAAATGCCTGTCTTTAGTGTGCTTTTGTTGGAACTCAGGGCATGTGCGGGTATGAAGCGGGGATCAGGTGATCCTAAAGCAGGAACTGGTCAAGAGGTTCCTGAAAGACAGAATTCTGGCTTTTCTAGCTACCTTCCTTCCAAGTGAAATCCAGAAATTTAAGTACTTATGTTTACTGCTACGGAGATTCGCAAAATGGAGGCGGTGGGGCCTTTTGGAGCCGAATGCCCCACCACTCTTTGACAGTTTATACTTAAAAGCGTCCGTATGGGCGCCTAAGACCTCAAAAACGGGCCTCCAAAGCATCAAGATGGGACCTTGGCCCTAAAAAGGTCCCTAAATCCAAACATAGAGCCTCCTAAGCCACGGAGAGAGCACCCTTTGCTGCAAGTGCCACCCTTGACCACATTTGATATCCTTCTGGACGAAGTCCTGGGTAGCCACTGCAGGGGCCCCAGGGTATCCGAGAGTCCATTGGAAGTCAGAGGCCCCTGTGGCTGACAACAAAGGTCCACTGGGACCCTGGATACTGCTAGTGCCCCTGGGTTTCTCCCGAATACCCTATGCACATCTGGAGGGTCTTTAAACCAATACCCGGCAGAGGGGTTAAATCCGTCCCCCTCGGGTTTTTTGCTCGCCAATTCCAGGTTTTTTTTGACGCAGCTTCACGAAATCTGGTAACTTTTCTTAGCTATTCCTTCTACGCACTGCGACAAACTTTCGAAGTTCCATTTTGCTCAGGGGCGGAGCCAGGCAACGTTTTTGGAAGGCACCTCAGGCCATTTTTGGCCCTGATGAGGGTAAAAGGAAACTGGCAACCAAAAACGGCGTTCTTAAGATAGAATTCAGAACTTTAAATGGATGTATAGCTTAATAGTTGGGCAACGTACAACAAAATTTTGTTCATCTGAGATCACTTTACAGGTTCAGGTCAAGGTCAAAATCAAAATTTGGTTTTGTAGTAATAATTTTGGTACTATTTTTTCCAATGCCAAACCCGGAATATATATGACATAAAATGTGGCCCTCTAAGTGAGTATTAAGTTTCAGCTTGATACCAGGTCGGGTCACGGAGCTATGACCTAAAATGCCACTGAGCGTACCCCATATCACAATATCCCTGAAATGGAATTTTTGAAACAGAGTGAATTCAAATGATTGAAAACGTTTTCAGACGATCTTATATGCATGCGAGATCATTCCAAGCGACTCCAAGGTCACTGGAGGTCATTGAAGGCCAAACGTCACAAAGGTCACAAGTTAATCAGAAGAACATGTGACCATGACAGTTCCCCTTTTTCATGTCACGCTTTTATCTTTTTTTGTTCATTCAGTTGTTGGAAACCAGTCCTTCTGTTCTTGAAACCCTGTTAACACCAATGAATTTTCTCAAAATTCCAAACATGTGTACCAATGGTAAAAGTCCCATCTATAATCTTTCGATTAATGCTGATTTCATCGAAATTGGTCTATAAACAACGGAGTTATAAGAAATCCGAAATTACCCCCATTTTCACATTTTTGTCCCCTGTATCTACCACTTTCAAAGTTCCCAAAACCTTCTTTTTTAAAGTGTAGTTTACGTCATGGCAAATCGATTGCCGTTTGTTGCGATGAAATCGGATGTATAGTTCTCGAGATCTGTCCGGAATCGGCCATACCGTCTAGCTCTCCTGGAATAGGGTTAATCATGGTGTACTTGGGGCATTTGAAGATGGTCAAGGCCCCTGCCGAGGCCTAGGGGTCCTGTGTATTTGGGCTGCTACTGAAATTCAGGAGCCCTTGTGGTTCCTGACTTTCAGCTCTCCCCCTTATTAGGAACCCGTTGGGGCCACCGACGTTCAAAGGATCCTGGGCACACCAAAGGCTCCCAGTCCTGATAAGGTCTAGAGACTCTAGGTATGTTAAGGGTGTTCTGGAGATGGCTGGGAATCCTTGTGTGTTTGGTCACCCATTGGAAGGACAGGGTCCCTGTGGCTGCTTAAGGTCCATTGGAGCACCTAAATGTTAAGGGTCCGCAGGTACGCCAAGGACCCTGTCCCTGTCCGATATGATGCCTTCACATATCTGGAGGTCTACGGACTTGACCAGAGACTCTCCGTGTATATGGGGGCCCATTAGAAGTCTCCTGTGGCTGTTAGAGGCTATTGGGGCGCCTCAGGATTTCGAGAGACCCCTAGACACGCCGGAGGCCTCTGGGCCTCTTTGGAATGCCATCTACATATCTGGAGGGTCTTTGATCATGACCAAGGGCCCTCGGTATGTTTGGGGCCCTATGAAAGTCAGGGCTTCCGGCCAGGCCCAGGGACCTAATGTATTCGGGGGTCATTGAAAGTCAGGGGCCCTGTGACTGTTTTAAAGTCGCGTTGGGGCCCGCGAATTTCAAAGGACCCCAGATATATAAAGGGCCCCTGGTCCGATGGTCAGGTCCAGAAATCTTCCAGGTACATAACCGACGTTTTTGGGAGGGGCAAAGGGCCTTTTGGTTACAGCTTTCCAGTCTGCATTTGCGTAATGCGTAGCGCGTTTTGTAGCCCCCTTTTGTGGAACCCCTCCGCAAACTCGGGGCCCCCTCTTAGGATTTTTTTTCGGGGAGAGGGGCAGAATCATATGTTTGCCCCAACTTTTCGGATGCGAAGCAGCTGCTCCTCGTCCCCCCCCCCCTTTTATCCGTCGCCCTTGGGCAATAAGAAAAGAGCGTTTGCAAACAAAAGTTGTGGAAATACGACGAGTATTCCGTGAGCTTCAATTCACAGCCCAAAATGAAATTCATTTCAGAATGTTGATATACGAAACATTCGACTTGTTCGCAGACGGACAATTATCGTTTGCATTGTTAAATACACGAAGTATTAAGTGCTAAATCTAACCCTACTTCCAGCAGGGGGGCTGAATCCGCCCCCCTCGAGTTTTTTGCTTGCCAATTCCAGGTTTCTTAACGCAGCCTCACAAAACTTAGTAACTTTTCCTAGCTATTCCTTCTACGTACCGTGACAAAATTTCAAAATTCTGTTTTGCTCAGGGGCGGAGTCAGGCAACGTTTTTGAGAGGCACCTCAGGCCATTTTTGGCCATGTTGATGGCAAAAGGAAAATGTCTGCCGAAAGTAGCGTTTTTAAGATGAGACTTCAAACAGCCAATTTATATGGATGTATAGCTAAATAGTTGGGCAATGAGCAGACATAATTTTGTTTATCTGAGGTCACCTCACAAGGTGAGGTCAAGGTCAAAGGCCAACATTTTTTTATTGCAATAATTTCGGCGTTGTTTTTTTCAAATGTCAAACCCGGAATACGTATGACGTAAAAAGGTGCTCTCTATTTGTGTATAAAGTTTCAGCTTGATATCAGGTCGGGTCAAGGAGCTATGGCCTGAAATGTCAGTGCGCGTACCCTATACCGCAATAGCCATAAAACGGAATTTTTGGAATAGAATGAATTCAAATGATTGAAAACGTTTGGAGATAACATTAAATTCACACGAGATCATTCCAAGTGACCCCAAGGTCACTGGAGGTCATTTAAGGTCAAAGGTAACAAGTTGATCTGGGGAGCATATGACCATGACAGTTCCCCCTTTTTATGTCCCTGGCACCGCCTATGCTAGCATTATACAAACATTGTAATGCATTTTGTACTTCTGTAGCATAACATGGCAAGCAGAAACCAAAAAAGTGTGTTTGCCTTTTTTGTTCATTCAGGTGTTGGAAAAATAATCCTCCTATTTTTGAAACCCTGTGAACACCCATGAATTTTCTTAAAATTTCATATGCGTGTACCAATGGTAAAAGTGCTATCCATAATCTCTCGATTCATGCCAGTTTAATCGAAATCGGTCAATAAACAACGGAGTTATAAGAAGTCCAAAAATACCCCTAATTTTGACATTTTCGCCCCCCTGTATCCACACGTTTCAAAATTTTGGAAATTTGTTTTTATAAAAATGTATTTCACGGCCTGTGCCAATCAATTGCCGTCTGTTACAATGAAATCGGATATGTAGTTCTCGAGATCTCAGGGAGGGCCGAATCCGCCCCCCCCCCCCGCCGGGAATCGACCATACCGTCTAGCCCTCCGGGAATAGGGTTAAAGGGAAACAAAACGGGCCTCCGTTCGTCATGGGAGAGAGGGAGCAGCAACTGCCCCTTTGATTCTTGATCCCGACCCCCGTGACGCGTCGCTGAAAAGAACCTAGCCCAGTTGGTTGCCGAGCAATTTTCAAGCGTTCCGGCGCAGCGTAGCCTGTTAGGCTGTCCCGCATTGCGCGCCGCCGAAGAGCCAGGCTCGCGTGTTGATTGGCCGTCGGGCAGCAGCTTTTCGAGTACTTCGAAGCCAATGCTGAAAAGAGCCCGGCGCGGCCGGAGGTTGACCGACGGGCACTTTTGAGCCAGCAGATGGCAGACTGTGCCTCAGGCAGTGACAGAAGTGCCTAGGCTGCGCGGCGATTGACCGAGCTGGCCGGGCAAAAGCGTCCGGCGGCGGCGGCCATTGGCCTAGACGCCCGGACTAAAATGGTTCAAAAGTGGTGGACACTGTACAGGAGCCCGCCAGCCGCACGTTTTTTTATAGCTCATAGCACGCTGTTATTACGCAAATTTTCACACTCTGAAAATGTGAAAATGTGCGTGATTTGGAATATGACTTACTCTTATTTATTACTTTTATTTATGAGTTGGGGTAATGTTGGTGGCAAGCAGGCGCATAGGTCTGCGTGTAATACAGAACTTTGATTCTGACCCCAAACCAACCGTGTAATGCTTTGGTTTGCCTCTTTAACGCAATCAAACTGTTTCTGTCGCTCTGAGTCAAAACCCACAACATTTCCTGGGCAGCCTTCAGAAGAGCTCTCAGCGCACGTCGACGTACAAATTCAACCGAGTACGTCGTGAAAACCTGAGCAAACACTCTAAAAGCAGCACAGCAAACGACAACCCTTCGCGGGCAAACTCACAGCAGTTTCCACAATGCTTTCTCCGATTCTTTTGACTTCTAAAACGAACAATGGATCGCGTTCACGTCGCATTCCAACGCAGGTTAACGAACGAGTTTCCCAAACCACACGCAGGTCTTCGAAGCTGGTTAACCTATTGTGAAACAGCCTTTCCCTTACAACGTCTCAACACTTCTAAAACGGACAATGAATCGCGTCCACATCGCATTCCAACGCGGGTTAACGAACGAGTTTCCCAAACCACACGCAGGTCTTCGAAGCTGGTTAACCTATTCTGAGACAACCTTTCCCTCATAACGTCTCAACACTACCCTCGCCTGGCGCCATTTTTTCACGCGATCCCCCTTCAGTTCCCAACCTTGTTGGGTTTTCGTCGACGTCGGAGTTGTTGTCACATGTTTCGTGCCAACTACGACTGGAGCTGTTCCTTTTGAGTGTTACAGTTCCCTTACTTGCGGCTTGGAGACACCCAGGAAATCTGCGAAGGGTATCCACGGCTTTTTCTACAGCACATCGTCGCCTTTCGTAGCAAAAAAGCATTACAGCAGTTACAGCCACTGGAGCAGCGTCTCTATGATGCTGATAATAAGCGGTCGACAACAACGGTGTCGTTGCGGCCAATGACACTGCCGCCATGTTAGCAGTGAGTGTGTTTCGTCAAAAACACAGGAGCTCACGCAATTCGGTTCACTCAGACTGCCAACGAGTCACTCCCATCTCTGCATTTGCCACGCCCGCGGCGACCCCGTCTCCGCTGTTCCGTGGAGGACTGGGACAATGCGCGTGCTGAGGATGCCCAGGCCCCTGCAAACATCTCATCCCGGTGCGCCTCGTCTTAAGGGTTTGGTCCTGTTGGCGATGAGGCTGCTGAAATCGGTGTGTACGTTGCCACAACCTGTGCCTGTTGTCGCGGAGGCCGCTAGAGCTGCTACAGTCTGCTCCTGTTGACGCTGAGGCCGCTAGAGGTGCTTCAGCCTGCTCCTGTTGATGCTGAGGCTGCTGGAATTTCTACAGCTTCCTTCTGTTGGCCCTGAGGTTGTTGGAGTCGGTGTGTGTACCCAAGTTGCCACAACCTGCTAATGTTGACGCTGAGGCTGCTGGAGATGCTACAGCCTGCTCTTGTTGACGCTGGGGCTGCTGGAGATGTTACAGCCTGCTCCTGTTGACGTTGAGGCCGCTGGAGATGCTACAGCCTGTTCTTGTTGACGCTGAGGCTGCTGGAGACTCTACAGCCTGCTCGTCTTGACACGGAGGCCGCTGGAATCGCTACAGCCTACTCCTGTTGACGCGGAGGCTGCCGGAATTTCTACAGCTTCCTCTTCTTGGCGCTGAGGCTGCTGGAAATTCTACGGCCTCCTCCTGTTGGCGCTGAGGTTGCTGGAGTCGGTGTGGACGTTGGAGTCGGCGGCCGGACTGTGGGATCCGGAGCTGGACGTCCACTCGGAGACCTGCCTGCTCAGCCGGTCCCGCACCTTGTCAGCCAGCGTGAACGAGACGAAGATGAAGACGCCTTGTAGCGTGTTGAGCATGACGAAGGCGTACCACAGTGGCGGGAAGTCCAGCCAGCCGGCCAGCAGGCCCACCACCCACGACAGGCCCATGATGATTGCCAGCCGTGAGTACAGCCGTAGGTTCACCTGAAACCGAGCAGCCATCAGACGGACAGCTGGCGATGAAGTGAGAGTTTAGGTTCACCTGGGACCAAGCAGCCATCAGACCCAAAGCCAGCGGTCAGATCAGAATCAGATGCCGACAAGTCCAGGTCGGGTTGCTGTTCTGAGGTAGAGTATTGTGAAGATCAGGGGGGGGCAGACATGGGCTAGATTTTTTTTCACCATTTCTCTTCATGCACTGTCCTTAGGCTTCGTGCTATATTTCAGAATGATTGCGGCGGTTGGGAAGGGGCGGGGATGAGGAAAGGACTGCAGCCACTTCAAAACATACACATCGCCACCTGTGGGTTGCTGCTGGATATGCCACAGAGGAAGATTTAGTTTACAAGTCAACAGCAGACATGACATCAGTTTTTGCGACGAGGACCAAGTGAAAGCCATCCAGAATTGCCTACCTATGAAAGGCATTACTCCGCATAATTTTCATCGACCTAGGACACTGAAAATCGTCAGGAGATCTGCGCCCACCTGTGAAGGTCCGCATGTCATGGACGCCGTCGACTCGGTCGTCTCGCGGATCATGTGCGCGCTGGCCACGAACATCACCACATTAACTCCCATGACGGCCGCCAGGGGTGCCGCGAAGAACACCGCCAGCGCCCTCCGTCGGCTGAACCAGCAAACTCTGTCTCCGAAGCCGGGCCGGTAGGCGGAGGACACGTCGGGCGAGTTGTCCACCAGTACGGCGGCCGCCACCACCACGGCCGTCATCAAGAAGACATAGCCGCCGTAGAGCGCGAACCGGCCAGTGCGTCTGCCGCTGGACATGCGCAGCTTCTTCGTCGCCTTCCTGTGCGGCAGAACACAGCAGCTGTTTCAGATTTGCGACGTATGACGGCATGGTAATGGAAATGAACCGTCATACATCATGGCGATATGGCGCCTCCAGCTAAGGCATTCCACGACAGATCGACAACAGCGTGGCATATCTCATACTCTCATGTCTCATCATGTCTCAGATCCGGACCAAAACTCGTGTCAAGGGCTGCCTTATGCTCTGAATCCACCTGCGCAAATTTTAGTTGGTTCATCCGACGATTCAGGAGTTATAGCCTCCGGCATTTCTGCGGAGTCACGCTGCATGGGTTTGTTCGGAGGCCGATAACCATATGAAACATTGTTCGAAATATTATTATTTGGACGTTTTTGAACTCGTAAAGGTCTAAGAAAACCACTATTGATGAGACTTTTTATATGTAATAAAACTTGTGGCATGAGCTCAGGCCACGTGACCTCCGGTGACCTCAATGCTCGTTAAATGTTAAATTTTGTTGGGCCAGAATTTAAGACCTGTAATTTAGCTTGGTATATAGCAATGAAAAATAACGTATTTGTTGTAAATGCTCATTCTGAAAACGCAAAGTTTCACATATTTGGATTTTCTCTATACCAATCCCATGATCTCGAGAACTTGGAGAGCTACAAAGGTAAAAAATAACAGAAATCGAAATGTATTCAACCTTCGTGAAGAATGAACGTATTTTAATTGATTCTGAATCAGTATTTTGGAGTCAGAAGGTCAAACAAGATCATGTCACTACACCCAAAATCTGTGAGTAATAAAAGCAAGTGTTGGGGTCTTGTAAACCCATTCTGGGAACTTGACAATTCAAAAAGGGCCAGAAGCCCTTTTCATTGTCAAAAAGCGATTTTCCACTCCCCAGGTCATGTCAGGCCAGGTCAACAGTCACTGGTTTACAGCACTGATATGTTGAAACTGACACTCAATTAGAATTATTTCTGGCATACGTTCTGGAATCACCGCTACGAATGTTTCACCACATATGACAACGTTTGTCGGAAAATATTAATATTTGTCCTCTAAGGTCACATCAGGTCAACTAAAGTCAGACATTACAACATTCGTACCTCGTGACTGAGTAAGCATGCGAATGCCAAACAAACTCCATTTGATCTCTATAATCATGCTGATGTGTTCTTAAAAGCATGTAAGTCAAAGAAAGGTCAGGTCAGGTCTGACCAGGTCAAGGACGATACCGGGCAAAAAGTGTTTGTCTCGTTCGAAAAATCACGGTGCCGCGTAATATGACGAAACACTGATACACATCTGAGATGATAAAAACAGCCTGAAACCATGAAAACAAGAGCTCTTACGGTACATTAAGTCACGTGAGGTCAACCTAGAGCAAATCAATAGTCGTTTGCATCTCAGAAACAAAGCTAAATATGTGAGGACAACTCTATGTGTTGTCTTAAAACATTTCATGAAATTGTACGGCGTCCCAAGTGACAAAAGACCTTTGAAGTGGTATCAGGCCATGTCAGGTCGCATAAGGTCATGGCATTTCAGAACCTTCAAAACATAAGCAGGAATACACACCTATCATGAACCGCCGGAGGTGAATGGCAAATGTGTTTCATGCCAATTCTGAGGCACAGTGATTTTTCAAACGAGAGAGACACATTTTGTTTGTTTTCATCCTTGAACTGACATGACCTACAACTGACGTTCATATCATTCAAGAGCACATCCACATGATTGTAAGGATCAAATGGCGTTTGTTTGACACTGACACTTGTAACCAATCATGATATACGAAAGTTGTAGTAGCTGACTAGCTGACCTAGTATGACCTTAGATGACCTATGCTTATCTTTTTCTGATGAAATTCGTCATATCTGACCAGATATTCGCAATGATAACTCCAACACGCATCCCTGAAGAAACTTTACTTCAATGCCAGTTCCGACTCAAATCATTGGGTTGCGTTGCGTGGTTGTTAACCTGACCTGACATGACACCTGAGGAGACGAAAATTACTCTTCGACAATGACAGACGTTTCTGGCCCTTTCGGGCTATTCAGTGCTCAAGATGAATCCACAGGACTGTCATATTTGCTATTATTGCCTGCAGATTTTGGACGTCATGACATGACATTGTTTGACCTCCTAACCCTAAAATATTAACAACTCACAATAGAGGAATATGCGTTATTCTTCACAAAATCCCACGAACTTTGGATTTGTGCCACTCTCATGTCCGCAGCTCTTTTAGTTCTCGATATCCTGGGGACGGAACCTCAAGAACCTGCAAATATGGTAAAATTTGCGCTTTCAGAAATAGCTAAAATACCATTTTTATTTTCTATGTATCCAGCCAAAATATAACCCTTTTGTTCTGACTAAACAAAAATTCGAAATTTTCTTGGGCATTGAGGTCGTCGGAAATCAAGTGACTTGAAATTATGCGGTACTTTTGTCACTTACCATGTATAAAATGTCTGATAAAAAGCGGTTTCCTAAAACCATTTCCAGTTCAGAAACATCGGATATTTATATTTGGAATTAATTTAACAGAATTTTTACCAGTCAACGAATACACCCTTGCAGCTGAACTCGCAGAAATGCTGAAGGCTATAGCTTCTGAACCGTTGACCTGATTCAATAGGAATTTGCACAGGCGGATTCAGGGCATAAGAAGATGGCATACATTAATTTTGCTCAAAATGTAGCAGATGAAGGTGGACAATCTCCCCTTGGCGTGATTGTCCGCGCAATCGATTTATCATGGAATGCCCCAGCTTGTTCCTATGATATCCTAAAGAGGCATTGTTGCGCGATTGCTGCGCAATGTTGACAACCGCTGACGGGAAAACCGAAACATTCAAAACGTAAGATTCTGAAGGTCGTTTGAGCAGTTCAACGACCAACAATCCATGCGCCGAGGAAAAAGAAACGAAAATCTTAGGGAGCTTACCGGAAATTATATAATTTCTGTGCATGACATGTATGACAGCAGTCAAGGACGTTGGGAACGGGGAGCAGACTCAAGAACCAAATGACACATGAAATATCGTGATTTTGAAAAACAGCATATGTCTTCGCAGGAATATGCCGTTATCTCACTGCTCTCTAGCAACGCACAGACTTTTTCATGTTCATACACTTTGGGTCATGTTTTAGTGCCTTACCAAGACCATTTGGGCACCACCATTTGTCGTAGAAAAGATTCCTCATCGTTAGCACGAAAAGTGGCGCATGGGTCGAGGAAACATAACTAATTCGCCTCGTAACCCAAGTATGTCCAGGCTGCTACGCGAACAGGTGGCGCACATTTGCACGATTTTAAGAGTGCGATTTTCAAGTTGCGGCAGGACAAAGGACAAAGACCTTATCCGTATTGTCATTTGCCCATGTGTCATTTGCCCGTGACCACACAGCTCATGTGGCTCCGTATCTGCCCACGGCCGGCGAATCGTGCGGGACAAGGTTCCGCACCTGACGCTCTCTGAATATATAGTCGTTCAAAAGCTGCAGAGACCACCGAGTCTTTTGTCCAGACCACGTCGCTTATAGGGAGAAAATGCCGTAACAGGTGCTTAGTGACACAGCAACCCAGAGATCCCACAGTTCATACAGTCAGTTGGGGCAGAGAAAAGATGGGTTTTGTTACTACAAGCCATGCATGGGCTTTGCTGGTCTCACATGAGGCCAAGCGAAGCCAGCAATGTGGCGTACATATCGTAGCGCGATTTACTTCACGAAATGCTGCTGACACCTGTGCGGAGCATTTCGTAACGATAATATGCCATGTTTCCTAAACGCCACGATTTTTCTAGATCCCAACCTTTCGTGCGCAGGTTTGCGGGCCGGCGTGGAATAATCCCTCCACATTGTGGTTAAGGGAACTCTAGGGAACACATCGTCTCTAGGGATCCTCTAGGGAGCACATTTAAAAAGTGCCAAACTAGTCAGAAATCGAAAACCACAAACAGTGCGAGCTGTCATACAAGTAAAATGATATACACGTACGTTCAAGGGAGGCTTTTGAAAAAGCGTCGTGTGCCCATGTCTGTAATCACCATCCTCTACGCCTATAATTTCCATAGTGTCTGATTACGACCGTGATAATCCTTAGCTTACAACGTACCCGAAAGCATGAATGTTAATAAATGTGGAAAAGTGTCTCGATTTTTATCTGAACACATTTAGGCAGCATGCTGGTGATGAAATGAATGGAGCACCAATGTTTAAAATAGCCAGTGCACAAGCTCTCCAGCCGGGTAGCTGCACGACAGTCAGCAGCGTGAGATGCCGTCAACGGCAACCCGAACATTGCCCTTCGCGTAACTCCGTCCCAACCCCGCGCACGACGCCCGCTGCAGAGGAATGGTCGCTTGATTCGCCACTTGCTGAGTTACTGGACGTCCGACTCCTAGGGCTGGAAGTCAAAGGTCGAAGCCAAGTAACATCCTCCTCAGCTTCGATCAAACTTACGTTTTCACACAACACGAGCCGACCGTGCAAAACGCTGCGTCCTTCGTCCGTCAGTCTGCACTCGCCTGAGCGTCGTGAAGACGTCGAACGCCATGACGTTCATCCAGAAGAAGGAGGCGATGAAGGCGGCAAACATGACGACGGCGAGCGCAGCACAGCCGGCCTCGCCGGGCGGCTGGGTGGGTAGCACCAGGAAACAGACGTAGCCCACCAGCAGGCAGACGCTCAGCGCGGCCAGGTTCCGGCCCGGCAGGTTGCGGATCTCGGACACCAAGCAGAACGCGGCCAGGTGCAACAGCAGACAGAGCACGGACGCCGCCAGGCAGGCCAGCGATACGTACGACAGCGCGCGATCGAACTTGCTCAGCTGCTCGGTGATGGCGCAGACCACCAGCGTGCCGTTGCGCAGCTCGTACTGGCCCGGCGTGAAGGTGCGATCGTACAGCGGCACATAAACGGCGTCTTTCTCGGCTGGCTCGTAGTCGGACGCGTTCAAGTGGAACTTGGGGCACAGCAGGAACGGTGTGGCCGACGTGTCGTTGGCGACGGGTCGCGCCGGCTTTGTAGCGTTCGCCGCGCCCTCCGCGTCAGCGCCGTCGTCGGCCGGCACGCAGGCGCCGTCGCGCAGCCGGTAGCCGGCGACGTCACAGACGCCGGCGCGGCACCGCTTGAAGAACGGGTCCCACAACTGGCCGTTCAGGCAGGCGCGCACCACGCCCACCTCGTCGCTGCCGGAACGGTCGCCTATGTCCAGCAGGATCGGGAAGGCAGGCGGCGATTGGACTGCATCCATTTCATGACAAACAGTAATGCGCTCATCGCAGAGTTGCATCGACCGGCGCACGCAGAACGTCTCCTCGGCCGGCACGTGGCTGCAGAGCGCGCAGTGCGCGTTGCGGTAGACGTTGTTGTCGGCGTCGTACACGTACGCGTTATAGGCGCCGCAGAGCGCGGCCGTCTCGGCGTCCGTCCAGTTGGCGGCGCAGCCGGCCACGCTGGCGCGGCAGCTGCGCACAAAGAACGCGATCGTCTCCGTCAAGAACGGGTCGATTTCGCACAGGTGGAACGTCTCGCGCCCGCCCTCGGCCACGGGCACGCCCCAGCGTCCGGCCGCATCCCTCTGCAGGTTTTCGGCGGCGAAATCTTCGGTGACGTTCAGCTCGGCCCGCACCTGCCACGTCAGCGTCGGGCACTCGACGCGCATCCGCCAGAAGACGGCATCGGCCGCGTCACCGTGGCACATGGCGCAGTAGTAGTTGCTGTAAGTGAACCTGCTGGTCGGACTGCTGACCGGCAGGCCGGCGAACGGGTCCTCGTCGAGCGGCGCCCGGCGCTCGCACAGCCGTCGCACGGCCGCGTCCGGCCAGGCCGCCGGGCACGCCGACACCATGTAGATGCCGTCATAGTGGCGCAACTGGCGGCAGATCAGGTCGCCGCGCGCCGAGCCCGCCGGCGTGACGTCGCGGCAGCAGTCGCCGTAGGCGGCGCAGGCGAGGTCGCACAGGCAGCCGCGATCGTCGAAGTCCTCCTCCAGCTTGGGCCGCTTGGCGTCCGGCCGGCAGAGGTGCTCGTCGCAGACGGTCAGGTTGCGCGCGGCGAGGTCGGCGTCAACCCGCGCCACGAGTGCCGCCTGCTCGGCTGCCGCTGCCGCCGTCAGCAGCAGGACGGCGGCCGCTGACGCGACATGACGTGACGTCAGCAGCCGGTGACGTGATGGCGTGGGAACGCGCGCCGCCGTCCGCGCGACCATCCCTTGTCGAAGGTGCGGCTGCCCGCCGTGCTCACGCGACGAAACGTCGGCCTCGTTCATGAATGTGGACGCGGCGCGCCGAAGTTCCAACGACAGCGAGAGCTGCGAGCTTCCGTCAGTGGAGCGGGTAGTCTGCTCGCTAACCCACTCTCGGCGCCTCGCGGTCGGACGACAAATCCGTGCCACGGTGGCCGCTCGGCCCGCTCGCGCTATGTGTTCCACCCGTCTGACTCCAGACTCCAGCCGGCCAACGAACTCCGCGGGCCGACCAACGCCACTCCTCCCTCCGCCGCGGCACACCGTGCACCACTCGACCACGTCCGCTGCCCTGCCCTCCGGCTCCGGAACAGTGGAGACCGCCGGACGGCGCAACAATCGGGCGGACTTTTCACCGGCAGGTGCCGCACCAAGCGCCGCCCGCCGCCGCCGTCTCTCGAGTTCAACAGCGGACCGCCGGCCCAAGGCCCTGTGTATAAGGCAGTCACCAAGCGGTTTATTGAAACTCCGCGAACCGCTGCGTGACGTCACCAAGGGTGACTTCGTCGGCGGCCCGCCATGGGTACGGAATAAGCGGTAAGATCTCGGCCGCCGCACGCCTTGTGCTGCACCCCGATTTTCACCCCCACGATGGGGGAAGGAGTCTGCTCCCCAAGACCTTTTTAAAAATAACTTCTGATCAAGGCAAGCTAACCTTCAGAAACTTACCGTAACCTCTTCTTTATCAATTCCACAAATATCCTGAAAATTTTAGATATGGGCCATACTAGGCCAATGACCTAGAAGTCCTTTAGCTAGGTCATTTCAGGCGAAAATGTTCATGAATGCAGCATTCACTAGTTATGGGTTCGTTCATGCTTGTGAGTGGTTTTTACAGACTTGTATACCGCGATTGTTACCCCCTGACACGAAATTTTGGTTGGAAGCCGACCTAGGCTACTGGCCGAGGTTGACCTTTAGGTCTAGAATTGTGGTTATCAGCTGTAGTAGTAGCGGTTTGTAGTTCAATTTCACCGATTTTTTCACATCCATGCCTGCAAACCCACACCTGCAGATAACATTTCGAGTCTAGAGGTCACAATCGGTCACTGACCTAAGCTGGCCTCTAGCTCTGGAAGTTTGATAAAAAAAAGTCCCAGTATTGTTTCTTTCGGCTTTGCCGACTTACGTCATTCCGGTTTCCATGCCTACAATTTCATTTTTCAGCCCCAAAGTAACCGTAGTTCACTGACCTAGGTTAGCCTTAAACCCACGTCTTTGGTAATAATCGCTTTCGTAATACATTTCCGGTTTTGATCAGCTGTTCACATTTTTCCAGCTCTTTCAACTGTAAATGGAAACTTAAACGTGAAGGCCATCCAGGTCAATAACCTAGGGTGAACTGGGCAGCTTTCAGTTTGGGCCTGTCAGACTAAGGCAATCCAAAATTGATGACACAAGTTCTGCGCTTAGTTACCAGCCGTCGACCAACAAGCTCTCCAAGCGAAAGGAAAAGCAATGTGGTGATCTTAGTTGACCCGAGTCAGACACAGATAGTGGATGATTGCATCATCTTAGGGGCAAAGATAATACGAATGTTTCGAGTCCTGTCGCCAAGACTCGAACTCATCAAGCGAGGCGGACGATGAGAGCCGGGGCGCCGGAGTGGTCGAGGTCGGCAGCGTCTCCCTGTGACTGGCTTCCCAGAGACTGGGTGCGAGCCGGTGGTGAGGACGGCGGCCACGGCAGGCGGCGCGGCCCACATCCTTTTCAGCACAGCAGCTAGGCGCTCCTCCTGCGTCTGGTCCTGGCGCTGCGCCTCCAGCGCCAGTTCTGTCTGTTGAGATAGCAGCTGCGTCAGGCGCGCGACGTCCGAGGGCTTCTCGTCCGCCGCTCTGTTGGCCGCCGATCACTCACGGCACACGTTCATAAAGCCGACGGTGGCACGTGCTGCCTGCTGCCGCCCGGCTGCCGTGCGTTCGCACCGAAAAGGCTGCGCTCTTTCACTCTCGGCACGGATCTACCCATAAGCAGTTACCTGTACTCAGTGCTCCTTGTTAGACTCGAGAAGTCCAGTTCTTCTTATGAGACAGACAAAGTCGGTGGTGTAGTGTTATTCATACTCCGTACTTGAAAATTGTGCATATTTCGGTATTTATTCAAAAGATCAGTCACCATGTGACAACCAACGAAGTTGGCAAGAGGTAATACAGACCTTTTTCAAACCTATCATTATTTCGCATGTCAGTTTGACGAATGTCAGTTAGTAGAATGTCAGTTTGAGGAATGCCAATTAGACGAATGTTAATAAGTCGACTGTCAGTTTGGCAAACGCCGATTGGTTAAATGTCAGTTTGATGATCGTTCCAAGTCAAGTCACTGGGACGGGTAAGTGGGCTGTTCGCTGTTTGTGCGTGATGCGAGGAGGGTAGCTTCTAGCACGTTTAGAAGAACTGTTGTTTGAAGCTTGTACGTTCTCACGAAGAGGCTGGCCAAGAGCGCGGCCTGTCGTAACATCCGTGGGACTCTGGCCGAGTCCTGCCTGTTCCTCTCCGTTCTGCGCTCCAGGGAGCGGCTCGCACGCGGCGAAAACAACCCCGGGAATGTGGGAGATGACGAGATGGCGCTGCTGTTTCCGGCATGGTGTGTCATGCTTTGTTCCGCGGTCCTCAAACCATCACCTCCGCCGGGGCGGCGTGGCTGATTTGAAGACCACTCTGGTTCGTCAGAGACCGGACGTCTGGTGCAGTGCAGATCGCTTATTGATTTCTCCGTGCTGGGCATCCGGTGTTGACAGAATTGATGTCGCGGTTCTCACATCTCCGAGATAAACAAACGAAGATCGTTGTATATTTGGCATATGGAGTCTGGAAAGAAAAATATGCACAGATTTCACTTGCCCATAGCATGAAAATGACAAGTCGTATTGACAAATACATTGATGCAAAAGATTCACCAAACAATGGAAATCTGTGCCATGCATCGTTCACGTTTGATCATCACTCATGGAACTCTTTGCAGTACGTGCACCGGGTGATCCCGTTTTCGTGTGAGACAGAGGCCTGTGCGCCTTGCAACTTCACCGATAACCTGTCGCACGTGTCAGGTGTGATTCTGTGCGCCGCCTAGCTGATGGCCCTCTTCGGGTCACCGACGATCTGAAGGCTTTTCGTATAGACTTGCGATATCAGGAACCCCATTTATAAAAAATCCAGGGGGATCAGAACTAAAGTGAGCCGGCCACGGGTTGTCTGTCTTTCGGCTGATGATACGCCCTCCGAAGTGGTCCTCCATCCGGGTCAGAGCTATACCTGCCGTGTGTGGAGTGTACAGTACATTTGTCATGCTGAAACCAGTGTCCCTTTCGTCCTCGGGGTTTTGCTCCAGCTGCCTCCAGGACACTCCAGACATCCAGCACTCCTGCTCCTTGTTGACCGTGGCCGTGGAACCGTCTCCCCAATGGGAGAAGGGCCCAGTGAGTCCGCTGGGACTCCTGGCACACCATGATGGGATCTTTGGGTTGTGCAGCGGTCTCTCCAGCACGGCGTCTGGCACTGCGAAGCCTAGATCCGGCAGTTTTGGGTGCTTCCTGCTCCATTCATGAAGAAGTGGGCCCCGTCGCTGAACCAGACTCTGTTCAGAAACTCAGGTTCGGCTTCAGTCTTCGCCTTCAGCCAGATGGCACATGTCGTCCGCCGTTGTTTGCTTCTGCCAGCTTCCGATGGATAGCCAGTCTATGGGAAATAGTTTGACGTCATTTTGATAAAGCTGCCGTACGGTTTTGTGACTGGTGCCGACTTCCTGGGCGATTTTTCGGATGGATTCTGATGGGTACTTCGTGACAACAGACGTGCCCTCTGCTGTTCTTTTTGACCTTATCCTCCTACTTTGTCCTCAGATTCAGCATAAACTCGTCTCTCAGCCCCTACTGCAGGTGCAAAATTGATTTTGCACAAGGAGCGTACCGTGTTTTAAGGTGAAGTCTGAATTGCCTTTGCGTTGCGACGATGGATCTCGTTGGTCAATACAAACTGGCAACTTTTACCTTTTGCTTCGTGCTGTGCAGCGCAATGGGTGTCAATGAAATCTGGGGCGCATTAGCTACAACTCTAATGCACGCGCTATCGAGCACAATGAAAAAGCGCGTGCTAAATCAGGGCATATTTTTCCACCCTGTTTACCATGGTTATGGTTGATTGCGATATGACATGTCATTAGTATACTATGAAGATCAGCGCTACATTAGCACGTTTTATTCACATACTTTCTAGGAGCGAAGGCAGGAGAGATTAGAACAGAAGACATGGAAAGCAGTAACATGCTGTGGCTCTACCTGTGCATTGACTCAAAACCCATCTTTGACCTCCCCTTTCTCCTGGACTGCTAACCAGACAGAATTTTCCACAAACTTCCAGCGATTAACGAGGTCCGAAGTTGTGATAAATGCACATTCTTTGCTGCCTCATGTATTTAAGAATGAAGACACCACCTGAAGTTACGGCACGATGCTTAATTCATTGAACGCCCATCCGGCGCGCTCACAGCATGGCACTTTAAACGTCGGTGAGCTACGACGCTGAAGAAACAGCGGCGGCATTGCTCCGTCAGCGCGCCAGGTATGCCGCGTTCCGAGAATCCGCACTGAAAAACATTGTAGAACAGCCATCAGGTTCAAAGATGATCCATCCTACTGACAGAAAGTGATACACACACATACGAACACACACACACACACACACACACACACGCATATATATATATATATATATATATATATATATATATATATATATATTCGGAGGCATGTCAGGGACAAAATGCTTCCTCTTATGATATGGGAGATTTCTATTCCATGCTGTTTGCGCAGTCTTTGACAGCGCATGGTCGTCTTAAAGATGACGGAGCAGGAGTCTGGAGATCGTCAGATAATCTCGAAAACAATGTTGTGGCTTAAAATGTTTTTGAGGCTTCCTCTGGTTCAAATCTTGATAGCTTTGTGAGAGCCTGCCATGATCTTAAGGCTAATGCTGCATACAATGACGTTGTTTTGTGCAAATGATTGGTATGGCGGAGCCGAGGGTCAGACAACCTATATATATATATATATATATATATATATATATATATATATATATATATATATGATTCCTTGATATATATATATATATACAGATATGCATATATACATATATATATGATTCCTTGATACATATATATATATATATATATATATAGATATAGATATATGTAAAAGAACCACACTTCGGAGTCGCGAATTGTGTTTTAGGAACTAACTGTTTCGAGCCATTTCGGCTTCTTATCAAAGTTTTAAATATATATTCGCAGCATCAGTTCTGCCACACACATTCACTAACCATGTTTTTCTGAACACACACAAATGAAACAATTCAAATGGAGCCTTCAATGCAGTATTCCGCATTCATCATTTGAATACTGCAGTGACGGCTCTATTTGAATTGTTTCATGTGCGTGTGTTAAGAAAAACATGGTAAATGAATGTGTATGGCAGAATTGATGCTGTGTATATGTAAAACTTTGATAAGGAGCCGAGATGGCTCGAAACAGTTAGTTTTTTTTATACATAATTAGCAACTCCGAAGTGTGGTTCTTATAGCCGTATGCAAAACAATACAGTGCGGTAAGCAGATATATATCTCCACGCATGTCTGCAAACGACAGTCCTTAACGATCATCGCCTTGAGCGTTGAACAAAGAAGGGGTTCCATGGACCTTTAAGATGGTCCTTGGCCGCACCGACACAGGACCAGCACAGTACCTTTGACAGTGTGCTGTTCTGCTATCATGCAGAGTATCCAAACGTTAGCTGAATGGTAGTCAAACCTCCACACAAATCTTGGTTAAATTAGTCGATTTCGTTGAGACCAATGGCTGGGTGATACCAGGACAGGCTGAGCTCTTGGCCCGCCTCTTCACGGGGGCATATAAGCTATGACTTTTCGGGAACATGTCGTCTTCAGTGCAGATTGTGAAAGCCTGATGACACCTAACTGAGTCTGATAAATGTAGAATATTTTAGTTATACGTCCGTGTGTAACCAAGTTTTGATATTTTTATAACCATTTAAGTGATATTCTACCTTGTGTTTAAGCCAAGTAACATCTCATTACATTTTACTCATTATTATTATTATATTACATACTTACTGTATACTGTAAATGTATATAAACATTACATAATTACTCATTACATACATACATTATGTGCTTTCAAATGAAAAGGATGTCGAACTGGGTTAGATACTCTTTTGGTGTTTATACAATATCTGTTCTTTTGCAGTGGGGTTTTGGTGAAAATTTGTGCTACATAGTTCGATTCTTAGCCGTTTAGACGGTGAAAGAGTCATCACTGCCCATTTGGCACTTCATAACTATGCTCACAGCAGCCGCCCCCCGCCAAAAAAAAGAGTGATATGTTCAGCTGTGTTTCATCACGCTCCTTTTCGCACAGGTATAATGATGTTAATCCTAATTGGCAGTATAGTTGCATGAATCTACAGTTACATTACAATTTTTGTTCGTGCATGTCAGCTCCCGTCAACTTGTCCCGTAATGAGAGTGCCTGGCTTCTTGCAGATGTTAATGTGGACATGGCCGTCAAATGGTGGTTCCCGACTCTGAAACGTTGACAAAGCCTCTCTGCACAAATAGGTCGATGTGTCTGACTGAACAGTTACGTTTGCAGGACAGGAAGCTGGTCACGGAGTCCGCCGTTTTCGTTGGCGCAGTTTTCAGCGGGGAAGTGCGGGACCAGCCGCTTGTCAGGCTCCAGGCAGCGGATGCGCCTGGCGCCATGACGGCGCCACACCGCGTTCAGTCTTACTGAAACTTCATGATTTGGACGGTGGGCGCAAAAGCTAGGGGTTGCGTTCTGTTGAAGGAAACTGCAACGATTGTGCAGGAAATGAACCATCATGATAACAACCATCATGATAAGCTGCAGCAAATTACAAGAACAGTGTTCCAGACACGTGCAGTCCCCAGTCTGTTTATGCATGCTCCGCAAATAGGCATTGCATAGCGTGTCATCTAGCTGACGCAAAATTATCATTTCTAGTTGAGACACGTAAACATGGGTCACTTGGCGTTACACGATTTACTTGCTTCATGTTTCAGCACCATGTGCCGAGTTTGATTTCACTTGGCTCGTGTCAAGGTCGGCATACCTGGCCGTGGGGCGGGGAGGTCCAGCCCGTCATGTGCCATGAATCCGATCTGTGCAACCCTAGACTCGGCCTGGCGAACACCATACAGCCAAGAAGCTATGCGTCTAGTTCGCCTCACGCCTCTGCTCTATGAACTTCAAATGCATTGTGATATAGGCCAGTTGCTCATTGAACCGTATTATTATCATAACAAAAAACGCGCGTTTTTCATGACTTATGTTTCCAAGAAACGCTTATTGCTATGTTTCATGAGACCGTCAGAAGTGGAAACTGTTCTCTTGTTATGTTGATCACCCGCCGTGACGTCACGTTTCACACGTCACTCGTCAGCCGTGTCTATTGCGCTAGTTGCCGAAATCTGCGGGCGACGGCTTTCGCCATGTTCCTCGCTGAGGCCGAGACGGGATCTTAGAACCTCAGTCTGTAGGTTACCAGCATATCAACTTTGTGTTTACCATGTAACTTGTAAATTACGCGGCGTGAACGCGTGTACTGTCTACCAAAGATTATAGTGGCGTAATATTCGTCGACTGGTTCGACACGGTGTTGGTCGGCACGCCATTTGATGTCACCTGTCTAGCTTTGAGAACGGTGAAGGGCAGGGCCTATTTTAAGGAAAAATGACTGCTGGGGCAATTCTGCGAACGAGACGCATTGGCCGAGACCACCCCCCGGGCATTTGCGTTCTCCTTATTGAATTTTGCCCACTTCATCTATATGTATATATATATATATATATATATATATATATATATATATATCACGGAAGCCATGGCACAGCCTGTCCAAAAACCGTCACAAATATGACAGCAGTTTGAAGGCAAAAGCCAACTGCTCGTCGTGAAACCGAAGCAGAGGAAAAGGAAAGGTTTTTGCAGCGGGTCTTTCAGCGACCAGAACTAGATTGAGAGAGTGTCATCGGTAACAGGAATATCTATCATAGCGCTAGTATCTTATTGAAAAATAAAACTGAGGCCCTGGTTTTGAAGGTAATTTCGCATGCCGACATTTTCTGTAACCGTTGACGTGAAATCCTGAAAATCCTCAGCCTGTCAAGAATTATAATAATGCCTTCAGAAGCCGCTACACTGTCATACGCAAGTGAGTTGGCTGTCTGTATAGGGAATATGTTTTACAACCACAAAGCAGCATAAAAGACTTAAAACCTGCACTCGCTTGGTTTTCACTGCATTTAAAAAGGTAACGGAATGACGGAGTAACGGTAACTTCCGTTGCTTTTTAAGGCAGAGTAACGGAGTAACGAATAACGGACTGACTTTTCTGAGGAACGTAGTAACGAGTAACGAAGTTACATTTTTGAGTAACGATGCCCACCTATGGTTTTGACCTACCTCTGGGTAAGCCTATCCACATGGTGGGACTGAAAATATTTCTGCAGCACTTCTCCCCGCGAAGGCAGTTCTGAGCACCTGTCAACCAAAGTTCGGCTATTTTCTCGTGGTGCAGCCATAGTGGCACAGACTTCCGTTATAAAAGGTACTTTCTACATTGACGCAGGTGGTCCTTACCCCTATTCCCGGCAGGGGGCGGAATCCGCCCCCCTCTCGGGTTTTTTGCTTGCCAATTCCAGGCTTTTTAACGCAGCTTTACGAAACTTGGTGACTTTTCCTAGCTATTTTTTCTACGTGCTGTGACAAAATTTCAAAATTCTATTTTGCTCAGGGGCGGAGCCAGGCAACGTTTTTGGGAGGCACCTCATGCCATTTTTGGCCATGTTGAGGGTAAAATGAAAATGTCTGCCAAAAACAGAGTTTTTAAGCTAGAACTTAAAACTTTATATGGATGTATAGCTAAATAGTTGGGCAATGTGCAGATGTAATTTTGTTTATCTGAGGTCATTTTACAAAGTCAGGTCAAGGTCAAAAGTTAAAATGTGTTTTTTTCGCAATAATTTCGGTGCCATTTTCTTAAATATCAAACCCAGAATACCTATGACGTAGAAGGGTGCCTTCTACTTGTGTACCAAGTTTCAGCTTGATATCAGGTTGAGTCACGGAGATATGACCTAAAATGTCAGTGCGCGTACCCTATATCGCAATAGCCGTAAAATGAAATTTTTGAAATAGAGTGAATTCAAATGATTGAAAACGTTTACAGATAATACTAAATGCCCACGAGATCATTCCAAGTGACCCCAAGGCCACTGGAGGTCATTTAAGGTCAAAGGTCACAAGTTGATCTGAGAAACGTGTGACCATGACAGTTCCTCCTTTTTCATGTCCCTGGCACCGCCTATGCTAACATTATACAAACATTGTAATGCGATTTGTACTTATTTAGTATAACATGACCATCAGAAGCCAAAAAGGGTGTTTGCCTCTTTTGCTCATTCAGTTGTTAGAAAACTAATCCTCGTATTTTTGAAACCTTGTGAACGCCCATGAATTTTCTCTCAAGTGATGGTTCTAAGTGTGCTCCCACATTACTCAATGATTCACACATCCTTCGTTGATAAGAAGCTGCTTCGCGAGACTCCCATGCGCAGCGCTTTATGGAATACTCTCCTGGTTACGCTAGTACACCTGGCCGTTTTTTTTTCTTTGCATGGGCAAAGCCTCTTGACTGGGGGGGGGGGCAAAGTGTCCGACTGGGGGGCATTTGCCCCCCCAGTTAACATGTTAAAATAGGCCCTGGTGAAGGCAGTCGCGGCCGAACGGTAGATATGCGTACACGGCAAGTATTGTTTGAGCGATTCATAAACAGAAAAATTGCCACGAGTCATGTCACGGTTGCACGGTGAAAAAGACAGCGAACCAACACGCGATATGTGCCTCACTTTCATTTTTAGTAGGTGCCTTCGCGCGCCGGTGTGGAATGCAGCAATCGGTTGTTCCTAAAGGACGACTTGAGCATGTCAGCCCGACTGGAAACGAAACATGTTCCTTTCTGCTTTATCACAGCGCGACTTACGCAGGAAAAGCAAACCTGCTTATATCAGGCCGGTGAGGCTCTCGTGGCTAAATTTGTCGCCCGTTATTGTATGGTGTTTCTGTATCTCTGAGACGCGAGTCGACTGATACGTCTCATAGGTAGGTCGCTTTGGAAAGAATGCACGGGACGCTGAGTCGTGCAAGAATTGTAGTCCGTGCACGCTCCGTGCAACTTTGCGGAGGACTTCGAACGGAATAAACCAGCGCATGGAGCCGCTCGTCACTTTTACTTGAAGTAATATTGCAAGGCACCACAGACGCTCATGATTATCCAGCAAACCGAATAATGCTGACAAACAGTTTACGCTTCATTCTTGTATCCTTACGTGACATTATTCCTCGCAGCACGTCAACCTAACACCGTTATAATAGACGACTACTGGCAGTTTTAACAAGTTAAGCGTGCTGTTAGCGGTCCCAATCGTGATGAAAGAAACTACGTACACCTCCGCGGCAGCAGGCGCCAAACCCAGCTCAGTCGCCCGCAACTCAGGGGCCAAATCCCGGACGGAAAGGTGAGGGAAGCGGGCCGGGAGAGGCGCCGAGGTGACCGACCAGGCCACCGACACCAGCCTCGCCCAGTGACACCACGGAGACTACAGCACAACCGAGGCATCAGATACAGACAGCGGCGGCGGAGCCGCGGCGCAGCGCGCCACCACGGCACGGAGGCGTAACAGAGGCGCGCGGTCGCGCGTCGCGTCGTCGCGCGCGTTTAACCGCGGCCGCTCACAACCCGACCATGGCAGGCAGGCAGTTTTTGATCTGGACAGTTCGCAGGTGCGCACTACAACATCGGCAGGCGGCCCCTAGATTATCTACAAAACAATGTCGCTCCAGGCGTCGTCCCGGACATTGCCACAACGCTGCGGGTCCGCCGCTGGCCCGTCACATGCGTACCCCTGTGATGGCGGCAGGCTAGAGCCGACACCTATGAAGCCAGGCACCAGTGTTAAAAGGGAAAAAACAGCACGCCACAGAAGCATGGTGTTAGCCAGCACTCTGCACTGGGTTTCACCCACATCGCACGTCAAGCGCTTCCTGAGTCGGGTTGTTAGGCTACACTGAAAACATTTTCAGTTGCACAGGACAATTTAACCCTGAGTACGAAGGTTATGCATAAATTTTACGAAGCAGCCGAAGATAACTGCAGAGTGTTTCCAGTTAACACCTGAATTTACTCGATAGCGATGAGAAAAATACCGGCCTCAAGTGTTGTTATCCCTGCCGCGCCGAGTTCGAACCCCATTCGTTACGAATGACGTGTTTGGCTCGTAGAATGAGAGTAGATTACCCGCCGGCATGTCTGCTTACCATTTATCAGCGGGTGAATGGCCCCATGTATTCGGGCGGATTTTGGCGCGCACAGTGCTGCAAGAATGCCATGTTTTTGAGCGATGAAACGCGCGTGAGTTGTGAGATGCTCCCGATTGATTCGTATAATGATCGTTCTGTGTAAGTAGAGCAGCTTGCTGACAGAGCAAAAGCTTTCACCAAAACTATTGTTGCGAAAGTGTTGACGCTTGACTGAATTGCTGACGCTGTTGCTGAAAGTGTTTGGCGTTGGCAGTCGATGAAGTGTGCAACGCAGTGTTGTCATTGTGCCCGTCTTGGACTCGTTACAAGTGCTGCACATTTTCCGACGTGGCTGGTGCTCTTCATATGAAGTTGAGCTGTGACCTGGATTCTACCATTTTATAAAACACCCATGTTTATTTAGATGCGTATTCACTTTGTACTCGTTCTGTTGCAGCATTGCACTGAAATAGTAATGTACGATGGCTTTGAAGTGGTCCCCAAAATACGGGCGAAGGCTTTTGGTCTACTCGATAGCACCGGGTATGCGTCCAGCGCTGACTTCACTGTAGCTTGTGACGACGGCGAGTAACACGGAAATGTGGAGTAAGCGAAACGATTAACACGAGGTTTTGTCGTGAACGCAGCGGGTAAACACGGCCACAGCGGGGCGTGAATCTGCCAATGACGGGTAAAGAACCTTTATGCAATGGGCTTATTTACGACTGCTCTGAGTGTCAGGCCAGCCTACAAATTTTGGGTGTACTCGTTGTGATCAGGTAAAAATGTATTTAGTGTAAGTGGCCTGAAGACCGCTCATTGCACCTGCCAATTGGACAAATAGGTTTTTACACCGTGGACGAACTGCCTCCGAACGGTCAGGTGATCGTGAATCAGCGGTCAAGTGGTCGTGGTCAGAGGATCTCTGAATCGGTCAGGTCACAGGGCACACCTGTCAGACTTGCTTCACTGGCGGGCCGCGGCACGGTAGATGCAGCCGGCCCACGCATCACCACTTGTGCGCCGTTTCCAGCCACCGGCGCATCACTTTTTTATTTTGTTTTTTTTATATGTTGGCATTTTCCTGATCGCCATTTGCCCATTCACCATTTTATCATCTCGTTTGTTTTTTACATGTCGCCATTTTGCCTTTCGTCATTTGGCCAGTCGCCATTTTAACCCTATTCCTGGAGGGCTAGACGGTATGGCCGATTCCCGGCAGCGGGGAGACGGATTCGCCCCCCCCCCCCGAGACCTCGAGATCTACACGTCCGATTTCGTCACAACAAAGGGCAATCGATTTGCCACATTTTATATAAAGGTTTCAAGATTTTGAAAGGGGTGGATACAGGAGGGCAACGAATTCAAAACAAAGGATGTTTTTGCACTCGTTATAATTCTGTTGTTCATGGACCGTTTTTAATGAAACTGGCATGAATCGAGAGATTATTGATGGGACTGTTATCATTGATCCATACATTTGAAATTTTGAGAAAATTGATAGGTGCTCAAAGAATTTCAAAAATGTAAGGATTGGTTTTTTTCAAAAATTGAATGAGCAAAAAATTAAAAGTACTTTTTTAGCTTCTACTAGTCATGTTATGCTGAAAAAGTACAAATCGTATAACAATGTTTGTATAATGTTGACATAGGCAATGTCAGGGACATGAAAGGTGGAAACTGTCATGGTTTCATGTTCTTCAGGTCAGCTAACGACCTTTGACCTTGAATGACTTCCAATGATTTTAGAGTCACTTGGAATGATTTTGTGTACATCTCATATAACATGAGAACGTTTCCAATCATTTGAATTCACTCTGTTTTCGAAATTCCATTTTACTGCTGTTGTGGTATAGGGTTTGCTCACTAACATTTCAGGTCATAGCTCCGTGACCCGACTTGATACCGAGATGAAACTTGATGTGCAAGTAGAGGGCACCCTTCTACGCCATATTATTCCGGGTTTAGCGTTTTCGAAAAATAGTGTCAAAATTATTACTATGAAATCAAATGTCGATTTTGATCTTGACCTGATCTTGTGAAGTGACGTCAGATGAACACAATTGTATAGGTATATTGCCCAACTATGTTCAGTACGTCGATATGAAGTTTTAAGTGTCATCTTAAAAACATTATTTTTGGCAGACATTTTGCTTTTACCCTCAACAGGACCAAAAATGACCCGTGGTTCCTCCAAAAAACGTTGCCTGGCTCCGCTCCTGAGCAAAAACTGAAAATTTTACAACAGCACGCAATCGCATTTTTTAGTGTTGCCTACCGATTCGCTACCAGCTCTCGGTCTGAAACCATGGTCCTCACGACCAGGCGCGAAGCCAGGGTCTTTCTCAGGAGGGTTGGGCAAGTGTCGAATTTTGCCATATGCCACTGGTAAGACAGAAAATTTATGGGAAAAACAGCAATTCTGTGTAATTTACCTCATATTTAACGTAAAGAAAAATATATCATATTTGCTTTTGCATCATATACGTCATCACTACTCCGTATTCCTGCGAAATCGCTAAATGTCTAGTGTGGACCGCTTGGCTCAGGGGGTCACGGCCACGATGTCCCCCGCACCCAGTTACGTGCCTGCTCACGAAGAGCCACCACCAGTCGTTGAATGCATGGTGTGGTACATCCCTTAAAGATTTACTCGGATGTATCGGATCTTGCCTTGCCCAGAAACCGCGGCTGGGTGGGCCTCTGCGAGTCCGTTGGAGGTAGGTCGGGGGAAGGGAGAGGGGGAGGGTCAGACTGACCTGTCTTGAAGTCCAGGGCCGATTTTCTGTTGCGTCACGAACGGTCACCGTCGGTGCCAGTGACCTTCGGATCACAGTTTGGACTCTCTCGGTGACTGTGGTAATGCAACATTCGTTGGAGACCATCTGTATGTCCGGGATACCCTCAAAATGTGGGCCAGCCGCGTGCAGAGATATGCATGAGAACAGCGTATAGGGCACATTGAGCGATTCAGATTCATGCAGAGCCTGCTGACATCCAGTGGTGCGGGAAATCGTGAACAGCCATCCAAATCACGACTGGGATCACGTCCACGAAGTCATACAAGTTTGAATGCCATGCAGTAAGTATATACGCTGGTATATGAGCGGGGGTAGACGCGATTAAATTGTTGGATATTTCCTGCATTTTTGATTTTGCAGGTTGACAATGTCAGTCAATAATGCCTTTTGTAGCACTTTAACCTCACCAGATCTTGTCAAAGTATGAGCATGACTGAATTGGTACTTTAATAAAAACTGCCTAGTGCTCAACAGAAAGCGCAAAAGCGTAGAAGACAAGTACTAAAGTTGCTGAGCTCCATGAAGTGCATGCGCAGCAATGCAAGCCGTCAAATCTGAAACATAAGCCTACTGGACTTGTTGGCGGCCACT
Source organism: Capitulum mitella (assembly GCA_030062745.1). Lineage (NCBI taxonomy): Eukaryota > Metazoa > Arthropoda > Thecostraca > Pollicipedomorpha > Pollicipedidae > Capitulum > Capitulum mitella. The sequence continues at coordinate 3,848,446 of CP099852.1, read as the reverse complement.
GGCCGGCGGCTGGCCCAGACGTTGTCATAATAAGCAGAATGCCTAGCAGGTTTAACCCTATTCCCGGCAGGGGGCTGAATCCGCCCCCACTCGGGTTTTTTGCTTGCCAATTCCAGGCTTTTTAACTCAGCTTCACGAAACTTGGTGTCTTTTCCTAACTGTTCTTTCTACGTGCCGTGACAGAATTTCAAAATTCTATTTTGCCCAAGGCTGGAGCCAGGCAACGTTTTTGGGAGGCACCTCAGGCTATTTTTGGCCATGTTGAGGGTAAAAGGAAAATGTCTGTCAAAAGTAGCGTTTTTAAGATAGAACTTAAAATCTTATATGAATTTTATATATAGCTAAGTATAGCATATCTGTATATCTACTAATATATATATCTAAATATATATATATATGTATATATATATACTATATATAGCTAAACAGAAGAGCAATATGCAGGTATAATTTTGTTCATCTGAAGTTAAGGTTAGGTCAAGCCCAAAATTCAAAATTTGGTTTTATTGCAATAATTGCGGTGCTGTTTTTTTCCAAACCCGCAATAATATGACGTAGAAAGGTGCACTCTTCTTGTGTATCAAGTTTCAGCTTAATATCAGGTCGGGTCACGGAGCTATGACCTAAAATGCCAGTGCGCATACCATATATCGCAATAGCCATAAAACGAAATTTTTGACTCAGAGTGAATTCAAATGATTGAAAACGTTTACAGATAATATTAAATGCACACGAGATCATTCCAAGTGGCTCCAAGGTCACTGGAGGTCATTTAAGGCCAAAAGTCACAAGTTGATCTGAAGAACGTGTGACCATGACAGTTCCCCTTTTTCATGTCCCTGGCACCGCCTATGCTAACATTATACAAACATTGTAATACGATTTGTAGTTCTTCAGCATAACAAGACAAGCAGAAGCCCAAAAAGTGTTTTTGCCTTTTTTTGTTCATTCAGTTTTTTAAAAACTAATCCTCCTATTTTTGAAAGCCTGTGAACGTGCATGAATTTTCTCAAAAATTCAGATGTGTGTACCATTAGTAAAAGTCCTATCCATCACCTCTGGATTCATGCCAGTTTCATCGAAATCGGTCCATAAACAACAGAGTTAAAAGACGTCCAAAAATACCCCTGATTTTGGCGTTTTTGCCCCCTGTATCCACAACTTTCAAAATTTTGCAAATTTCTTTTTATAAAAATGTAGTTCACGTCATGGTAAATCGATTGTTGTTTGTTGCGATGAAATCGGATGTGTAGTTCTCGAGATCTCAGGGAGGGGCCGGATCCGCCCCCTGCCGGGAATCGACCATACCGTCTAGCCCTCCGGGAATAGAGTTTAGTCACGGCAGCCCGGACAGTTTTCAGTTGCCCTAGTGATAAAATGAATGTTAAGATAAAAACGCCATTTCCTTTTGCATTAATGTCGCTGTGTCTTTTGCCCTGTGCGAGAAGCGTTGCTGAGACGCACTTTCATCCATCCTGCACCCGGGACCTTCTTCCTTAGACCAGATAACTCTTGTCAGCTCATTCTAGCTCCAGGAAACCTGCTAATGCCACGGTGGACTGTATCACCCACGGCTGCAGCATACAAGTCACCGATAATTCGTCCTGAACCGAGGTGGACGCCTGGACAGCACTTCGCGATCTCAGAATTCGTCTGCCGATCCCTGGCCTCACTGGATGGGAAATGATCCATTTATAGATCATTTCCCATCCATATATCCATATATATTCCATCCCATATATAGACAGCGTGTGCGAAGGTAAAGATCTCCAACATGGTGGACTCGTACCAGCCGTCTCAGACTGGCCTCATGACTTCACCGTCTCAGACTGGCCTCATGACGTCAAAGCGAGACGGTGTAAAATGAAAAATGATGGCAAAAAGACGGCGCAAAAAGGAGAGAAAGACTCTGATAGAGAGAGAGAGAGAGAGAGAGAGAGAGAGAGAGAGAGAGAGAGAGAGAGAGAGGAGAGAGAGAGAGAGAGAGAGAGAGAGAGAGAGAGAGAGAGAGAGAGAGAGAGAGAGAGAGAGAGAGACTCTAAGAGAAAGAGAGAGAGGGAGAAAGAGAGAGAAAAGAGAGGGAGAGACTACTTCGTAGTCGTCCTCTATCCGTTCGCCTGACATTTCTTCGAACCCTTCCTGTAATCACAAAGGTCGGCCGGAAGGTGCAAACCACTAGGTGCTTATTTTACCATCCGTCGTGTTTACACCAGAGAAGCCGTCCTCAGACCAGGGATTTACACGACCAGTCCATCCCCGTCCGGGTGAAGACGAATTGCGTAAACATAGTCCGCCGCCCAGCAGCGCGCCTGAAAGCTGCCAGCTTAACAGCCAGATACATCGGCCAGTACCTGGACACGTGAAATACCAGACACATTTCGCTCAAACCCTGGATGAAATTTAAACAGCAGCAGCGAACTGGGGGCAATAAGCAAGCGTTGAAGAAATCACCAATGGGTTCGGGGTTTGCTGCAAAGCAGAGGCGCAAATGTTTAGAGATTTAGTCTGGATACATCAGTTTGTCTCGGTAATACCAACCTCACTTGCCAACATCACAAAGTCATTTTGATCAGGTGCAGGCCACTATTAATATTGCCTACATTTGTAAAGTTACGAATTCCGATTCGTCTAAAATCATGATGGCACTGATGTGGGGCAATGGGCGCGATGGGGCGGAAAGTGATGTGAACTGATGAATGCATTTTTAGCAATGCTTTTGACAGGGAAATGCAGATGGGTTGGGGAATGCCATGACGTCAAACTGGCATTGTCACCGACACAAATATTCAGGGGCATTCTTACGGATCGCTGTAAGTGGCGGGTTTTCCTTTCGGCCTCAGGGCGCGAACACGTTCTCCACGCCACCTCTATCTCGTGCGTGCGCCCATGCGTGACGTCTGCGGATTGGCCAACCCTGAAAGTCAGCTCAAGGTCAGAGCTGACAGACATTCTATCGACTTCGCGGAGGGGGTCGAGATTCAGGGGCAGCTGAGAAAACGCATGCCTTCCGCACTAAGCGATGGCACAACAGTGAGTGTTGTCAGGAGTTTGCACGAATGCAAATAAAAACAAATGCAGTCTTGCCTTCGATTCTTTTTTTTGGGGAGGGGGTGGGGGGAGAAGGGTGAAACATGGCGTGAGCCTCGAATGGAGGCAGAGACAATGCATTTATAACGCCACTTTAATCGTCTATCTCACTATATACCATTCGATGAAAGTCATACCAAAAGCGGTATTCAGCAATATCTCAATAGCAAACGATGCCGAATTGAGTAAAACATCACGTTCATGGACGTAAGCTTGAAGCCATCAGAGCGCCTGTGGGCCGCATGACATTCGCGTACCGCAAATCCCCGCCAGTCGCGCTGGACGCTGACGGGGGCCGGCGATTGGGCAGGAGGAACCTCTCCGCCGAGCTGCGACCACAGGCGACCACAATCTGCGGACAGCCGCCGGCCTGCCAGCCGCCCGCAGCCGCAGGAAGCCGCTGCGTCCGACGCTGCCAGCGTCAAACACAGGAACCCGCGCTGCGCCGGTCGTCGGCCGCGTGACGTCACAACACCATTGGGGGTACAGCTCAACATTGGGGATACAACTAAACATTGGGGGGACATACCCCCAAAACGATACAAAGCTCCGCCCCTGGTAATGTGTGTGTATGTTTGCCAGAATATGTTTTGGCGAGTTATGCGCTCACAGATAAAAAGCAGAGCTGTACAGTTTGCTATCAAGAGCTGTACAGTTTGCTTCCTCGTGTGGTCCCGACCGGTGGTGGCACCGACGTGATAGTTATGTCCGAATAGCTGTCGGAGGAAGATGGATCGTCAAGTCGAGTTACATATCATTTCTAGGTGATAATATCAACATTTGTCCGTTTCACCTCGTGTCATTGCCATTAATCTGCAGTGGCAATGGCATTCACCATCTAATTATCGTGAAAGCTTCTTCTCTGGACAATATGAACCGTTCATTCGTACGACATTTTCAACGCCGTCGTTCAGAAATTATTCGCCCTTCATTGCTCGGGTCCAATGTCCACATACAGGCAGGCAAAAAACTACCTGTCTGGAAAGGAATGCAGGTCGGATACGGCCCGGTCCGTCTCCGCGACGCCCGCACAGCCCTCCGACAGAACATATTACGTGATCAAGACGCTTTCCCTCCTTAAAGTCTCTACCCAGGACCCAACTCACATTTCAGCCGATTTTATCAGTCTGATAGCCAAAAGGACTAGTGCAGTGGCGGAACTTAGAAACCTGCCCAACGGCCCCACCCAAGGAGTGTAAATATGTTTTCCCATGTTTTTGGGCATGAAATTAAAACATCAAGAACAGGTTTGAAGTTATTATGGGTACTGTTATGTCGCTAGCTGTTCAAATAACATTACATTAGCGCCTCAAGTACCGGAGTTAAGGCCGGTTTACCACAAGGACTCTAATACCTTCCATTACTTTTGTGTTTGTATGCACTGTTGTGTATGCTGTATGCCTAGGTATATATATGCCTATAAATACACATATATAGCTATACATACACACATACATATATATATATATATATATATATAGATATAGATGTATATATAGCCATGCATACACAACACGATATTTTACACGTTGCGCTACACAATGGGAGGGAGAAAGGTTCAAATCTGTCCACATTTAAGTCAGTGAAAAAATAAGCATAGAGACGTAGGTTACGAGTCAGAATTCTGTTGGATCTTGCTAGAGCTGAAAAGGGACAGTTGCTGCTGGATTATTGATTATGGCTGGTCCATCTGGTCAGGTGAAACGGCGACGCTCGAAAGTCCCGTGACATTTGGCATGGCTAACGATATGCTTTAAAAAAAGGGCGACCCCAGGTCATCTCAGGTCAACGAGGTATGACGTCATTAATGGACGCTTGCAGAAAGATTTTTGCGCCATGCCCCGTCGGTTTTCTGTTTAAGACAGTAAGTATGCACAAACGGAAGATGACGGGCAAGAAATCGGTTCAGAATGGTATCCTACAAGCGAACAAGTCACTTTAGATAGGCCATTGACTTTTTTAAGGTCAAACAAGGTCAATGATCGAAGGTGACCTCTTTTGATCTTTGAACGCTCCCATGCTAATTCATGACATTTAATATGAGAAAGGAAGCGAAGTGTATAGATTTTATTTATAGTATTTCGCCCCAAATGTGCCGTTTTTAACTCCGCAAAATCTGTTCGTAGTTCCCAAGGATAAAGCTTGACCTACCCTAGCAGGTCATTCATTAATCTGACAGAGTCGACCTGGGTACCTTTGGATTCCTTAGGCACACACCTATAAATTGTTTTCGGTCTCGAGGCGCGAGCTCGATTAGGGGACAAATGGCGAAGGAGTCCTTCCACTCCCCCCCTTGTCTTTGGTGCAAATGAAAATCCTTCCCCTCCGGCGAGGTTGATATGCTGCAGGCAGAAATGCGCCAGCCCACCTTATTTGGTGTTTCGCTTTAAAATCCCCGAAGTGGTATTTTCATTGCAGATATGAAATCTTTTAGTAAGTGTACGTAGACGGAGATGGAGCAAAGGCGTATGCAAGTGCCAAGGAGGCCATATCCCCATGGAGTTAAAAAAAAATTGCGCTTCTTGTCTTACCAAAACCACACTAAAAATGAAAACAAACAAAGTATTTCCGGAACTCGAAAATAAAGTGACCGAAATCGGAAAAGTTCCCATTTTTTTTGGGGGGGGACGCACGTTTCGTTTGGCCCCTCCTGGGCGAAATAACGGGAACACATATGGAAAAGGGTCAATACCATTCCATGGTGATTATTTGCCACGCAGCGTTATCTGGTTAATTATGACGTGCTTCTGTGTTGTATGGGCTACCGTCACACTTGTAATTGGGTTTCCTAAAGTAAGCCTATGCTATAGTATAAGCTGGACGACCATGATTGTGAAGCATTATTCCCGACACCCATAAGTCTTGCAGGTACGTCAAGCGAAAAAAATGCCTATTGGCGTTCGCGATTCCCTCGGTTACGCCCCTGTCAATCGACAAGATGTTACAAATATCCTGCAGCTCTTTCTCAAAGAGGCTAAAGCTGCGAAAGACGGGGAACCAGTCCACGCTCACTGCTTGGATTTGCCTACAGTCTGCATCTGAACCTCAAACTGCTTTATTTGTACTTTATGCCGACGACGCTGCTGCATTTTGATGACCCCCTTGACCTGGTATTCCATGTTCAGGCACCGGATTTTACATTCAGTACTTTACCCAGTCACATGACGCCCTCGACTTCACTGAATGTGGTGGTACTTTGACGCATGCATACGCCTGCCTAACATGCCTATCGTGGTGCCTTACGGGCCCACTTTTACGTCTCCAGTGTGAGCGATCGAACTACTTTTCCGAAGCTAATTCACGAAAGAATTATGAAACGTCCGTATACTATTTGCGTAAGGCGTTTCTGTCTTTCTGTCTGTCTTTTGTCTGCCGTGAAATCTTTGCTCCGGTCCAGGACCCAAACGCATAGGTAGATCGGTACGTGGCGTGCACCGTTGAAAAAGTCTTGCGCGCCACCAGAAAATCCGCTCATTTTCGTCGTGCTGCTGCCCGTCGTTGGCGCGTGTGGCGCGCTTCAAGGCCGATTTGTAGCCCATAGGGATAACACGTAAGACGGGAAACGCAAACAGCGTGAAATATCGTTTCGGTACCGACGAGTTTTCGCGGTAACCGTAGGTCGGACCGGCTCGAAACGCATCTACTTTGAAAGACAATTGAGCAGGCAATCGCGTGGCACAAAACACGTTTCAATGCGCGTGACTCGTGCCACACGCAAACTACGGCAATGTGAAAAGCTGTTTCTGGGCGTTTTTTTCAAACTTTGGTCTGGTGCTGGTGATCCAGAGATCGCAGCGACTCCAAAAAAGCATCACGGTGTAGCTCCGTGTATCGTCTTTCGTTCGTATCGGAAGCCCAAAGGCTTCGACCCACGGTTCGGGCGCCACGCCGCCTGGAATCAGACGATGCAGTCATTCTCGAGCCCGTTATCGATTCCACTTCAACATCGCACAGAAGCGTTTGACTTTTTGGAATGAAAACCACATCAGCGTGTACCCTGTTTTTGTGCCCCATATCAACCCCAAAAATCACCCCAGTTTATTATAGCCTGTCTATAATGCATCATTTGGTAAAGTCCCACATATCTTAACGTAGATTTATCGCGAAAAAGGATTCATGCCTGCTGCAGCCACAGGCTCATGTCAGAGTCAAATAAAATTAATAGCACACGCGCTCCTAGAACCCTGGGATCCGCGTGGTTCAAAACTCGGCACGTTTCGTTGTCAAAGTTGTCTCGTTTTTTTTCGTTGTCAAAATTGTCTCAGTCTGAAGGCCAAAGAAACTTCAGAAGGCTCTTTGGCCTCCCAGAGACAGGGGCTCGAAATGGGTATCCTCTCAGAAGAAACTGGACGGCACATCACATATATTTTTGTGTGCATTGAAGAAGAATGGTCATGGACAAGGAGGAAAATAGCTATCCTCCATGTTTTCTCACCTTATGTGTCGGATGTAAAAACCATCACCAAAATCAGATCACGAAAGCGAAATGCAAAATAAAATCAAGGGTATTTAGAAACGGGGTATGCCACGCACAGGAGCGTCTAGCAAAAAAGGCACGTTACCATCATTTATGATCATTCACGGTTCAAAGCCAAAACCCAACCAAAGATCCTAAAAGTCAGATTGTTTTCAAACCCAAACTCTTGGACCTTGGGTAGTTCAGAGTTCATAAACTATGCTTAACGACGTTACCGGTAAGTCCTTGTTTCCATTATTTCATCGCATTTTGACTTTTTTATTATCAAAACGTAAAATTTCATAGAATAGTACATGACCGTGCTCGACTGGCAGTCGGCGCCATGCACACCTGACAGGGAATATTTGACAAAACCCTTGTTTACAACACACACTATTAGTCACAAAGGCAACCAGCTGGTCGTTTTTCAAGGTCCGTGTGGACTGGCACCAGGTAGTACTGTATATAATGTGGAACGAATTAGAGTGTAATATAAGGTAAAAAAGCAAAACGTGGTAAATGCAAATTTTTGCCAGGATTAGCTAAAAACATTATTTGAATAAACTAAACCCATAACCCCAAGGTATCATGCTTGAAATACGTCTAGTGTCCCCATTTGCGCCAGCTGTCCCTTTTATTCGCTGATAAAACGCGCGTCCACACGGGCAAGCCCTGCGGTCGTGAGGTGACCCAGGCCGGGCCGCCGCGGTGCGGCATCCAGCCAACTATCGGCCACGCGCCGGGCGCACGATCGCGCCGAGTGTCCGGCCGTCGTGAACACGACAACATATTCGCTAGTGGTGATTATCGGAATCCGAATTCCGACTTATCCATGATTTTCCGACTTCCAAATCGGAAATCGGTTGGAAAGAGCATTTGTTTCCTGAAAAAAAACAAGTGTATTGCAAGCCAGCTGCCAAAACATGTGACAAAACCAAACATTGCTTAATATTCCAGTTATAAACTCAACTCCGAGGATGGCATTAAACTGCCATTTAGATATTTATTCGACACCATGGTTGACTAGGCCTCTGTACCTTGCATACCTTATTCAGTTCCACACATTAAATGCTCATATCTTTACTGCATACATTTGAAGTGAAACAAGACTGCTGCTGTTCAAACCAGTCATTACGGACTTCAAGTGAAAACTGGAATGCATCACATTAGTTACAGTTTTACTACTATGGTCATATCCACGCAGATGACAATACATTATGTCGCTATATGCCAAAACAAACAAACGGACTATAATTAAATTTTCTCAATATTGCGCGAACCGCAGATGACCCAGAAACGTAGTTTTATGACACTGCTGAAGGTACTCAACCAGCTTTTAGCTTCATCTTCTCATGCACTGCCAACAGACACAATGTTCAATTTTGGGATTACTGGGGCTGCCCATGCACCCCAGAAATATAGGTACAACATCGCCATTATGGAACCCCCAAAACTATGTCATGGCACTACAAACCAGAGACAGATTTAAAAATTTGCATATGACCAATAGCTATTTCACAGCACATGAAAACTGCAGACTGGCATTCAAGACGTGTGACATGGTTCAAGCGCACCTTTTCCCCACAACAATGGCTTGCAACCTAACTGCATTCCAGCAGATATATTGGCTTATTGTTACACTCGGCTGTCCTCCTACCATTTAACCTGCATTATTTATTTATATAAAATGATTACATTTCCAGCCATATGTGTCACTTACCATATTATGTCACACCGACTCCTTTTTTAATACTGTCAGTCCTGTTTTGCTTGATGGCCTAGGAAGAAGTGCCACATTTGTTGTATGGCTGCCCGTAAACCTAAAGAAGTGCCAGGTTGCAAAAAAATGCCAGCAGTGACCATTTTTTTTCTACAGAATAGTATTTCAAGCAGATTTAATATTGGGAAGATTATGCGGGATGCCACACTCAACTAAAAAAAAAAACAATCATCCATTTTGGCTTCGGAAGCAACGGCACTTCATGGTCTGATAGTAAATCACTTTATCTGTAAGCAAAAGTGTAGGCGCAAGATGGAGTCAGGAGTCTTCAGGAGTCTGGAGTCAGGAGTTAGGAGTCTTCAGGAGTCTTCCTCTAATACATGGGATATGTCTGGCAGTCGGGACGTCATTGGCAGTCTCAGCCGGACCTTTTCTATGCCAAGAGCCCGCCTAACACACTCAGGGGCTCTCTGGCCGTCCGGAGCCCATACCGTCTAAGAGGTCCTCTTATCGTCTGCCTCTCAGGGCCTCTCCCACCTTTTTGGTGGTCTCAGGGCCATCTGCAGTGTAGGGACCCACCTGGCCGTCTCAGGACCCACCTAATCTTTCCGGTTCCCCTGACTGCACCAAGAACCCCTCAGGTTTAAAAAAGCAGTGTAGCCCATTTGGCCCCTCTCGAATTTGGGAAGGTCACTGATGAACCCTTGTTCAGGGGGCCTCTGTGGCTGGCCAGGGTCTCCTTACGCTGTGCTGGGCATCTTCTTAAGCTCTTACCGTCTCAGAGGCCTCTCTGGCACCTTTAGCGGTCTCATGGACCCTTGGTCGTGTTGGGGCCCCTCTTGCGGTCCTAGACACCCTTGGAGAGTTTCAGGACCCTCCCGGAGGCTCTTTGGCTGCATCAGGAGCCTCCAGCTTCATATAAAGGTCCGTGAAACCCATTCGGGGCCCCTGTGGCATTCCGGGGACCTCTGTACCGTCCTAGGGACTCGTTCCTCATCTTGGCCGTCTAAGAGATCCTATGACCTTTCTGGCTTACTCAGGGCAAATCTGCTGTGTTGAGACCCAGTTGTGATCTCAGGGGCCCTTTGGAAGCTTCAGGGTTCTTCCAGGGGCGCAGCTAGGCAAATATTCCGGAGGTCCTCGCCCAGCGGTGGGCGTCCCGCTTCACGCGAACCCTCTGAACAGCAGGGGCGCTTCGAAGGCTGGCAGGGGCCCACAGGCCGGCATGGGACTCTACAGACCGACAGGAGATCCCTAAAGACCAGCAGGGGCCCCTGCATGCCGACAGGGGGACCATCTACCGGTAGGCAGAGGGCCCCTATCAACCGGCAGGGTGCCCTACAGGCCGGCAAGGGCCCCACAGGACAACAGGGGCTCCCTCCACAGGCCAACCGGGGCCTTTCCATGTTTGACAGGGGTCCGACAGGTCAGCAGGAGTCCCTACAGAACGTCAGGAGGTCCGTGCAGACCGGCAGGGGGCCCAAAAGGCCGGCAAGGACCCCCTACAGGCCGGCGGGGGCCCCTGAAGGCCGGCAGCTCTTTAGGAGGCCCTTGCAGGTCAGCAGGCGGCCTCTTCATGGCAGCAGGAGACTTTACAGGCTGGTAGGGGCCCTGCAGGCCGACATGGGGCCCCTACAAGCTGACAGTGGCCTCCATAAGTTAGCAGGGGGCCTTACAGACCGGCATGGGCCCCCTAAAGGCCGATAGGTCTTTAGGGGGCCCATGCCCATGTCCTCTATGTGCTTGCATCTATATATGTCATCTTTTGTCTTTTCTTGTCTACTGTTCTTAAAACATTTTGGCGATAGCTTTAGTTTTTAAAAGAGTAATTTTCTATAATCTCGGTGGCGGTGGGTCCTCGTCTGTCCTGTCCTGTGATCCCTAGGATCCCTTGGCTGCGCTCCTGGTCCCTTCTATGCATCTAAGGGGTCATCTAACTCTCCCAGAGGCCCCCTGTCTGCATCAAGAACCCGCCACGTTTTTACAGAGACCCTGTGAGACTCATACGGGGCCTCTTCAGGTCTTTTGGGTTTGAGAGGAGCCGCTTCCGGGGGCCTGAATGGGCCCTTCTCCATCTTCTCAGGCCCCAGCGGGGTCATCGCCCCCATCGCCCCCCCCCCTTGGATCCGCGCCTTGTTGTTGCAGAAAGGTGGGATTGCCACCATTCGAAAGAGAAATGTTTTGGCTTTCATACTTAAGTTCATTTGTTGGTAACCTTGTGATTACCTTTGACCTGAGTAGGTCACATAGAACATTCTCGGTTTTAATCACGTTTTCCCATCGTAATCTTCTCGAAAAGGCAGCACAATATGTCCCCAGATATCTGCAATATGCGTGGCAAAAAAAGGAAACATTTCCGGGCGATTTTAAATTCCTTCAGATATCTTGAACTCAGTGGTGCCAAAAGTCTCTTCCAAAATATGTCCAAAGGCTATCTGAAGATCATTGATTGATTTTGCGCCTTACGTTTGTCGGATTGTTCTACAATTTGGTACGAACAATGCCCTGCGCGCCTGCTACACATCACTTTGGTTCCAAGTTACTTGACAAGGAAGGTCAAAGGCCATGTCACGCCGCCAGCAATCGACCCCTCCCATCCAAACTTGACATACCCATTTTTCGCTTCTGTCAGGTGTTTTAGGCCTTAAAGCCAACTGAGACAATCTCTGGAAGGTCAACCGAGGCCATTGACATCGTTTGACCTTGGATTGCCCATTTTAATTTGGATCATTTATGGATTTTTTCTGGGTGCTGTTTTCGAATTTCACATCCATTTTGCACGTGTCGTATCATTTCTGTTCATCCCATGTCCTCGATAGAAACCAATTTTCTGATCTTTCGGCACGTATCTTAATCATCACCTCTATCTGTTTCTGCGCAAAGTTGTCATTTCATTTGTAACTATTTCAACATTCAGGGGATGACGTCATGATAACAAAAGACAACTCCCATGGAATCTTATATGCGAACAAATCCTAATACGTGAACAAGATTCGTGAAATTTGGAATGAGAGCCCTAAAAAAGCTATGAACGGTCCGAGACCAACAGGTTATTCAGTCAACGGAGGTCAATGACCTCGGCTAACCTTCAAAGGCCCCGATGCTCATATGAAATTGTTTCAGTGGGCTAAAGGGCCTAAGAACACCCGATAGACTCACTTCCGCGGAAAAGTAAAAAAATGGGTACGTCAGATCTGGATGGTAGGACCATTTGATGGTGGTGTGCCATGATCTTCGACCTTTCGTGTCAAGCAATTTAAAATTAAGGTGATGTGTAGCAGGCACGCAGTATATTGTGCACACCAAGTTGTAGAACAATGCGACAAACGAAAGGCACGAAATCCATCAAAATTCGTCAAGCAGCCTCAGGTGATATTTGTTAAGCGCCACATAGCAATACTAAATTCAAAATAACTGAAAAAATCAATTTACCCCGAAGCGTTTTTGCACACTTGTAAATATTTGGGGGCACACAACATTTTTGCGAGGGTCACGGTGGGTAAACATAGCTCAAACCGAACGTGTTTCATGTGGCTTAGTCAGGTCAAAGGTCACCCCAAGGCCAACGACAAAGATGAGCTTATTTATGAAAGCTGGAATATTTCTTATTGTATGGAGGGAATCGCAACTTCCTGTGACAATCTTTGTCCAGATTATGGGTATCTGAGTCATGCAATGTCTGAAAAAATCGTTGACCTTTCATGAGCTGTTACTTTCACCTCAGATGGCAGACCATTTTTCGATAGGCACTATGAGGGCACCAAATTTCATCAAAATCGAAAATGGTCGAGTCTGTTCTTTTGCAATTTGACATGGAATGAATGTAATGTGTGTTATATGTAAGTACGCGTACGTATGCAATGTATGCGTGCATGTAACGTAAATATATAAAGCATTACAATGCAGCGCAATGCAACGAAACGAGCACTTTTTAGAGGCATGTACTTGTCTTCCTTTGTTTTTTTACTTTTGAGATCCATAAGTACTATTGCAAAGTACCTATGAAAACCTATGACACCAACAGAAACATAGAAGAACTCACCCATGAATGCTCAATGCAATGCAAATTGCCCTTTTTTAGAGGCAGATGCCCACTGTCCTTTAACCTTTTTATTTTTGAAATCAACATTGCAGCTGTGGCAGTGCATGGGTGGGAAATGTTGTGGGACGGGTAAAACCTCCGCCAAACGCACTTACAAAAGTTGGTGTGGCATACCGAGGTACGGATTAAGAATAAATTACATAGAAGGAACATACCGACTGTTGAACAATGCCATAACAGAGCACTCAAGTCCATTGTGTGTGCAGTTCGTATCGTTTAGTTCGCCTGTAAAAATGCATAAATTTTATAAATCAGCCTCTTCAAAGCAGGTTTAACCAGTCCTACGAAGTAACACTATAACTGACTGAAAATAAAAGTTTTTACTTAGCCATTTTCACCAAAATCGAAAATGAAGTCGTTGAACTCTGGTGAGAAAATAATGGGGAAGGGGAATTTTGACTGCTTGTCTGGGAGATTTCTTCACCAGGATGACAAGGTTCTGGCCAGCAGCAAATCACTACCATTACGTGGATTAGTCGGAAATAATAGTATCTTCGGTGAACAGTTCATGAACTCTCTGAAGCACAAAAAGACGCCGAACAGCGAAAGATAAATCTGTTAGACTGAGACAAAACAACGCCAATTCTTTCTGGCATCATCTGTTGTTTCTGATCTTGTTTGCCGGACGGCTGGAGACCTGCTGAGGTCCGGACTCACGGCCCCGGCTCCGCCATGTTGCTGAAGCCGGTGCCGTCCGTGACCCAGGAGTCGGTGCGCCATCGGTCGTCGTAGCGGGCCACGCGGATGAACTTTCTGCTGCAGCAGCCTCCGATGCCGATGTGGGTGATACTCGGCATGAGGCGCGTCGTCTGAACGGCGTAGAACGGCTCTCTGATGCCGTTCCTGTAAGCCGTGACGGAGCCGTTGTTGTAGCGCACCTCGAACGTGTTGAAGGCGATGTCGCTGAGCACCGGACCCGTGTTAAAAAACAAATGGTCGTCCCAGCTGCCGTCCTGATGCATGTAGACGAGGCCACTCGCGTCGTTGTCCCAGCAGCCGATGCAGATAGATAGACGTTCAGGTCCCGGCCCTTTCAGAATGGTGTTGCAATCAAACGGCGCCATGCAATCGTATTTGACGGTGACGTCAACGGTAGGAGATATCGGTCGCATGAGGTTAGATTCGCTCCCAACCTCGAATACGGGGTCGACCCCGACGCCGGCCGTCTCGAACAGCCAGCGGTCCGCCGCGCCCGAGTCCACCCGCAGCCAGGAGGGCGCGTTCTCACTGCCAAACATGAAGTAGTTGATCGGCTGCGTGACGGACGCCTGCGCGCTGACCAGTGTCGGGTTGTCCTCCGGGCCGATGGCCATGGCGCCACCGCACCAGGAGATCCGCAGCCGGCTGTACTCGTCCTCGACCGTCATGCCCGGCGCGGCGGCGTCCATCAGCAGCTGGATCTTGCTGCCGTCCGCGTCGTAGTAGTGCAAGTCGACGGTATCCGCATCAACAATGAAAACCAGTTGGGTCGCGACTTGCTCGTCGATGTGGTTGGCAGACATCCAGGCGCGAGATCCGGAGCCCCTTCTCAGATCGATGTCCAGCGAGCACAGGCCCGGCGTCAGCCTCTTGAAGGTCCACCAGAATTTGCCCATCCTCCAGGTCTCGCTCTTAGGCAGCGCCAGGCCGGGGCGCACCTCCCAGAAGCCCTCTGCCGGTTGGCAGGTGCCGTTCACGCATGCGAACGCGCCCGCCGGCCGCAGGGCCGGGCCGGCGCAGTGCTTATCGGCCACGCAGAATTCGCCAGTGGCCTGTGCGGCGCAGCTGGCGGCGCAGTAGCCGTCCCGAGTGCAGGTGGCGTCGTCCCAGAAGGGCATCTGCAGTTCCGTCCGCCGCGGCGGCTGCTCCGTGACGTCGTAGTAGTCCACGGCCGGGTCCGCTTCCAGTTGGTGGCCGTCGCACGCGGCCTGATCGAACAGCTGGCAGCTGACCCCGGCCGGCAGCTGCCCGAAGTTGAGTGCACGGCAGCTGGACAGGCGGTCACATAGCATCAGACATTGGCCCACGCTCTGCACGTGATGTTCTTCCAGCGGAGTCAGGTTCACCAGCTTCTCGCCGGTCCGGCGGGTGCCGCTGGCGTACTTGGAGGCGGCGACGTCCATCAGCTGGAGCAGCACGACGGTCGGCCCGAGCAGAGCAGCGGCGCGGCTGAACATGACTGCCACCCTGCCTCAGGGAGGTCAGCTCAGACCAGACGGAGACCGGGCGGCGGACCGGCCGGCCGGCGGAGCGTGCTGGACCTCAGGCCGGAGTGACGCCAGACAGCGCGGCCGGACGCCGTGTCGCACCCGGCGCTGGGCGCCTGGCAACGCGCCCGCCCCGTCAACACACGACCGTAACAGTCTGTTTCTCGGAGGACTTGCACCATGCATAGCATGAAACATGCATCTCGGCATGCTTGCACGAAAGCGAAAACGGGTACTGAGGACAGGAAATGCAATAAAATATAAACCAGTCTAACGTCGCTTGACCGAGCCAAGCCTCGGTTTACTCAATAATTAACAGTCTCTTGGCAGGTATTGACCCATAAAAAAGAATCAACTACATGTGGCGGCCGCCAGCCAATGTTCTTTCCACATTGAAACAGACAGTGACATCGGACAGCGCAGACGACAACCAAATACTGATCACTGAAAATCTCCGCCACGTGATACCCCAAAGCTGGCAAAAATCGTCAATTTCCGGAAACAAAGACAAGATGTGATGAAAACTGGCTTGATCTTAGGTCAATGACCCGGAAAGTTGCGAAAAACCGGAGATGGTAGATTTGTTGCGCCTGTTAAAATGTCTAAGTTTAAAATGTTTTTGATCGATTCCTTGTTTTTTTCACTTGAAAAGTTATGAGAGTAAACTTTTTTGGAAAGAGGTCCACTTCATCTGACCTAAATCACGGACCTGATCTGACCTGAGGTGAAAGCAATGGGCATAAGCTAAAAAAATAATTAATTAAAACGTATTCAGAATTTAACGATTCTACGCTTATTCGTTCCTGCAATCCCAATAAAACCTCGGAGTGGGGTGTCAACCCCACGCGCCAGTCGGAGGCGGGCGAACATATTTTTTTTTTGGTATTTAGCTAGTTATTTTATCCGTATCTAGCATGGCTGCGGCGTGGTCGGTTTCTGTGAATTTGCAGGTAATATTACCTGCTGTGTTTCTTGGTGCTCGTCGGCCAGCGCTCGACGTGAACGGCTGCACACGGGAGAGTCACAGCACGTGTCGGTGCTGTGGCAGTCGGTGCCTGCCGTGCAGCTCGATTTCACTGAAACATTCTCCGACCCGCCCACAGCCTACGCAAACTATGTACAAACCATGTACAGGGCGATTAATTTTGGTCATGCATATTGGCTGTGAGTGACGCGGGATGACATGCGAAGCAGGCGTGAGAAGGAAGGATGCATTTCTGAGGAGTGACTTTGTTATCGGCTGTGACGCACGTTGTGAAGTGAAATGAATGCACAAGTGAAATAAAGTGATTATATACATACACGCTATATATATATATATATATATATATATATATATATATATATATATATATTCGAATATTCCGGGAGCAGGTTCTCGTTAATACATTGCCTGTTGAACACGACGGTAAAATGAGCATTTATATGTTTCTTATTAGTTTGCTCCAAGGTGCGTATTATTGATTTGCCGCGATCAGAATGTTTATGCAAAACAATTTCAAAACTAGCCATTTATTAGTCGACGTTTCGAGCTGTCTAAGTTCATTCTCAACGTCATGCGTCCAGCGCAATGTAACTGTGGACATTTGGGCGAGAAGAAAAAAAGTTCTTAAGGACATATCGAAACGTTTAATATTTCCTAGTCAGTTACGACTAGGCCGCATTTGCGACAGTTGTCGCACATTGCGTCGGGGACTACGTATTGGCCAGTCGTGCGGCAGTTCTCGCAGAGGTCGGGAACACTCCGCTCCGCTCTTAGGTCGATAGGGTCAACACGAACACTTTGTCTTTTGTCCTCACTTACACTTTGCGCTTTCTGATAGTTTTTTTTTCTCTACACCTCCACGTTTATTTCTGCGGTCCACAAACTTTTAGGATAGGCCTACTCTCCACTTCAAGTTTTCTCTTCCAAGCTGTTTCCGAACTGTTCTCTCATCGGCAAGCAGGGAAATGGAAGAAAAACTACACTGACTCCATAAGTTCGACCTTGGACTCCGCTGGGGAAGGACAACTCGCACACAGAAAGATGATGACGACGGCTTGAACCCGGGACAGACCTCTACACACGAACACACTTCGTCTGACGCGAAATCGGATACCGACCTTAGCGCGAACTCGGCCACTGCTCGGAATCGCACCACTTTCGGACACACTGACGCCCACGTTCTCGTGACCTTGACCTACCACTGGCTGCGCCCGGGTCCCACGGCCCCGGCAGCGTGTCAGGACCGGTCCGGCTGGAAGGATCTGAAGACTTATCCAGACCGGGGCAGGCAATCAACGCAAACGACATGTGCGCTGTGTCAGAGGACACCGTCCGGGCAACGCGACCAGCCACACGGAACACCACGCCTAACCCAGGAGCCCTACCTGGATCCCCCGGGTCACACGTGATAGTAAAACCAACCGACCCGAACATCAGCTTTCAGAAAACCAACGTCTGGGCACCTCCAAAACAGATAGAAGCAATCTGTGGTCCAAACATTCGGCTTGACATCCGAGCACCTCGCGATGGCTCGCTCGTCATAAAAAGAAACAACCGCCACCAAACAAAAATGTTCCTCAAACAGACCACTTTCTATAACAAGACAGTGACGGTAACCCTTCACCCTACTCGAAACTTGTGCAATGGAGCTGTATTTGTACCTGAACTCCGCTTCATGTCCGAAGCGGGGATTCAACTAGAACTGAGGACCGAACTGGTGAGCCACGTCCGTAGACTTACCGCCTTCAGCGACGGACAGCGTCAGGACACCAGTCATCTTGTTCTCACGTTCGAAACTCCCCGTCTCCCTGCGAAACTCCACGCAGACTACCTCTACTACGAAGCGCACCCATTCATCCCCAACCCTCTGCGCTGTTTCATTTACCAGAGGTTTGGTCACGGCTCCCGCAACTGCAGACGAACGTCTCACTGCGCTCGCTGTGGTGACAATACGCATGAGGGCTCCCTGTGCTCCAAGCCTGCTAGGTGCATCTCTTGCGACTCTCCAGACCACGCCACAGACTCAAAGACATGTCCCGTCTGGCTGACAGAAAACGCGTTTGTGAGATCAAGGCAAAAACGAATATTTCATATCCCGAAGCAAGGCGTCAGGTACAGTCCGAGAAAAACCAAACTCAAAGGACGTATGCACAAGTTGCCTCAAAAAGCACTATCTCTTCGTCTGCTCAAACTGATGGCATTCCACAGCTTTCTCTTCTTCAGCTCCTGAAGCCTCTATGTCGCCAGTCTAGTTTTGTCGGCTCCCAGTCCAGTGAGACGACCACAAAGACTGAAACACAGGAAGAGGCCGATGCAAAACAGCATGCGAGAGGGACATCAGCAGCTACCTCCGCAACTTCGGGGCAGTTTGTCCCCAGGACACCCGCAGCCTACGCTCCGGTCACATCCACCTACACACCACCATGGTGCTGAGGCTCTACCGCGGACTCAGCGTACGGACGCTCAACCTCCGTTGCCCCGACCCGACTAGTGGACCCTGGGGCCGCTCATCTAGCCATGGTAAAACTCAGCAGGTGTCAAAGGCCTTTTCAGGGACCCAAGTCACCTTTAGTTAACTCACACCCAATGCAACTACTTCCCAAGAGATAGGTTTCTGCCTTCGGTTTTACGTTGCAATAATAATGACCTTTATTTTACAATGGAATTGTCGTGGTTTGCTTGACAAATGGGCCGAAATCAAACTTTCACTGATGTCCTGTTCTTCTTATATTATATGCTTACAAGAAACACATTTCGTCACTGACGAGCCTTACGACTTCAGTCTACCTGGGCATCCTGTGTTCACAAAATGTGACGACATCATAGACGCAATGGTGGAGTTGCCATATACATTTTAAACAAAAAGCTCACCGTCACCAATTCACAGACCTACAAGCGGTCGCCTGCACGGCTCTTATTTCACAGCGCCGTGTCAGTGCATGTTCTCTTTATCTCCACCAAGCGCGCCTGTTTGTCTTCAAGGCCTACAAAACCTCATTGATGAACTCCGGCCGTCATTTATTTTGTGTTCGGACGCCAACAGCAAACATTTCTTGTGGGGGGCTGACCGATGCGACAGAGGAGGACTAGTCTTTGAGCAACTCATTGGAATTAACGCTTTACATGTCTTGAACAACGGTTCCCGACACGGCTGAATGAACTCTCTGGACTGGTCTCGCACATTGACATTTCACTGTGTTCTAGCGGATTAGCCCCTTTTCCCTCATGGGAAACTGAAAACGACCCTCTTTCTAGTGACCACGTACCGATAACGATTAAATACGTTGACTGTACAACCCAAACAACACATTTCCAATACGGCGCTCCAGCAGGGTGGAACATTAAAAAAGCTGACTGGGACTCCTTCCGAGCCGAGTGACAAATCGTCAAAGAATTCACAGATGTTGACTCTGCCTGCACGAAAGTAACAGCATGGATTATTTCCACTGCGCGAGCCCATATCCCTACGTCCAAGCCAAAAGCGAAATGCAGGATTCCTTGGTGGTCTGACGCCTGTAAACAGGCAATACCAATGCGAAAAAGAGCACTTAATCAATTCCGTTAAAACAGAGACAACCCCACCACTCTCCTTCACCAGAAAAGGAAAAAGCCAAAGCTAGACGAACTATTCGAGAAGCTAAAGGGTCCAGCTGATTACACCTATTGAATAAATTCACCATCTCCACACCCTTGCACACATTACTGGTATACTGTTCGTAGTTTTATACACAAAAGAAGCTTCCAGCGTCCTCTTCGGTTCTAAAAATCCATGGAATTCAGGTAGATAACCCAAAAGAAGAAGCCAGTTACCTGGGTTAATTTTACCCCCAACTGTCGTCCTCCACAAACTATGACCCAGGCTTTCGTATCCAAGACCGTCTTATGACAAACAATATGCCGGACTTTGATCTCGATTGAAACAACACAGAGCCATACGACAATCCTTTCTCTTTGCACCAACTGAACTCATCCATAATTTCATCAGGTTCAACATCGGTTGATCTGGATCTCATTCATTACGAATTTCTCAAGCAGCTTGACGACACCCAAAGAAACTGACTCCTGGCTTTCTTCCACTATGTGTGGACACAGAACAGAATCCCCACGACTTGGAAGCTCGCTTTTGTGGTTCCTCTTTTAAAACCCAGAAAACCTACAGACGCCCCTGAGCCCTACCGTCCAATTCAACTTACTTCTGGTTTATGCAAAACCATGGAAACAATGGTGAACTCAAGGATGTTGTAGCACACCGAAAAATTCCAAATTCTGTCAAAATACCAATGTGCTTTTCGCCATGGGCGAACCACAGTTGAACATGTACTGCGCTTTGAATCTGACATACACGGCGGCTTCTTCACAAGAAAGCTTACCGTGGCAATTTTCCTCGACGTTAAGTACGCCTATAATATGGTGTACCGAGCAGTTCTTCTTACAAAACTTCATCACATAGGTTTCCGTGGACACTTCACTCATTTTATAAATTCTTATCCCAGCGGCCGGACACTACAAGTTAAAAGCGGAAACCTCTCGGACTCCTTCCTCCTGGACAATGGTGTGGTCCAGGTCGGGGTCATTTCTCCTCTGCTTCTTCTTTTCATGATTAATGGTATTTTCGACGAATGTCCGGCTGGTCTGTCTCACGCACTGTACACAGACGACCGCGCTCTGTGAGCAACCGGAAAAAACCTGCGGTTGATTTTTCAGACTCTCCAATCTGCTCTTTCCCGAATTGAAGACTGGGCCAAAATATGGGGTTTCTCATTCTCTGCACCGAAATCGAAAGCAATCATTTAAAAAAAAATACGTAAGAAACGAGCAGTGCAGACCTTCGACAGATCTCCTCCTCAATGATCAGCCCATCGAATGCGTGGAAAACGTCAGATTTCTAGGAGCACACCTGGATACCAAGTTAAATTTCACCACTCACGTACAATATCTTAAAGCCAGAGCGATGACAAGAATTCCCTTCCTTGAATGCATAGCTGGTACGGGCCTCGGGGCAAATAGAAAAACTATTCTTCGCATGTACTTCATGCTGATCAGACCAATGTTGGAATACGGCGCACAAGTCTTTGACCACTCGTTAAGGGCCCTTCAGTCTTTAGGGACCATACAAAACGCTTGTCTGGGAATCGCACTGGGCGCTCTGCGAACCTCACCGGTTGAGAGTCTCAGAGTTGAGGCTGAAGTGCCACCACTGTCACTGAGGAGGTGGGAGATAACCACACGGTATTTCCTACGGATTCTGAAGACCGAGAACACCCTTGCTACCATCTGAAACACTTTGTGGAATACCTCATACACATGGACGGACAAGGAATTTATCGACTCTGTGGTTTTCCTTTGTCACTACGTTCTCACAAAGTCTACAGAGACACAGACTTCTTGGTGCCGACCAGCGTGAGCAAAATTCACAGTAGCCACCCTCCTTAGACCATCTCGCAGATCAGTTTCCAAACGCTCACCTCACAGAACAAGAGTACCGTAGACCATGATAAAGTACAGGAGGTGCTCTTGCAGTTTGTTGAAATTCATTCGGACCATCACATCTTTTTTACCGACGGCTCCAAAGAACACGACACGGTAGGGTATGCTTTTGTGTACAGACAAATCACCGGGCGACACAGATTACCGGACAAAATTTCCGTTTTCACCGCGGAACTTAGCGCAGTTCATCAAAGCCTGAAACTTATTCAGGCTCAATGCATCCGGAAATCGGTTATCTGCTCTGACTCGCTCTCCGCCCTTCGGGCCCTACAGTCGTTGCGCAAGCCAGACCCCATCACTGTCCTGATATTCGACTTGTATTGCGAAGAGAAGCATATCACAGAGAAGGGCATGACCGCTAAACTTTTATGGATTCCCAGTCACCAAGGCATACGTGGAAACGAAAAAGCAGATATGCCAGCAAAGGAAGCCTTACGGATAACAACAGCTACCCCGGTCCCAGTTGGTCACAGAGAATTTTTTCCAGAAATAGGGAAACTCATATGTCAATACTTTGATGCATATCGGCGCAACCACCCTCGTCCAACACTTTAAAAACGCGTCAAAAATTCGGTTGCTGAATGGGGTACCAGTTTCCGCCAAAACCACCGGGAAGAAACTATTTTGGTATGCTTACGACTGAGACAAACAAGACTGACTCATTCACGCATAATAAATCACTCAGACAAACCTCGATGTGTATCATGTCACTCATACCTTTCAGTATGGCACAAACTCTTTCACTGCCAGAGTCACCAGAGGAAAAGAGAAAAACTGCGACTGACATGTCGAAGCTTAAACCTGTCATCCTCAGTACACAATATATTGGGAAACAACGAACCATTTATAAAAGCCATGATGTGTTTCCTCAAACAAATCCATTTGTTCTCTCAACTCTGACGACACATTTTCCCACATGTTTCTCTCCCCCACTCTTTAGTTAAAAACATGCACTATTTAGCAACCAAGGTTACTGTTAAATAAGTTCCCATACCACCAAACCTTCCAGACAAGATTCGACGCGGACGCTTGAACCCGAGCGGCTGTGCGCCCTAACTCCTCGAGAACAACAAGAACAAGGACGTATTGGCTAATATTGACGCAGAAATGCTGTCATAGAGGTTGATTTTTGTACGTAAATGTGGCATTACAAATTTTATGTAGTGGGGTGCAGTTCAAAGGATTTATACTTTGAAGGTTACATAAATCAAAGTATTTTAAACGTAACTTGATGGAATGTGCATTTTTGTTCCAATATTGCACAAAGTGTGGAAAAGGCAGAGTTTGTCGGATTGGGGCCTGTACAGTGGCGAAGACGATTTTGTGGACCAGAGGGATGCAAAGGTGACATGATACTTGCTTCCTTACATGTTTCGTGTACGTAATGCAAAAAATGAGTGAGGCATATATTCCAGGTTGTGTTCCAAAAATTTGCTACTGTGAGTGCTTAAAGACAAGTCAGCCTTACTTTGCTGCAGTTGCTTGCACAAATCAGAGCATATATTTCTTGGAGTTGTATCCAGAATGGATTTCAGACAAACTGGTGTTCCACATATGTGCTATACCCGCCTGACACAACCCATCCACAATAGGCTCCTTAATGCCTCATTTTACACATGTTTTGGTATTCTCTTATTACCCAGGTTTCAGCCTTTGCACCCACGCAGTTTGTGTAATGATAGTCTGTCAAAAATCTGTGACTACATTGTTGAGTTCTATCATGCTGTGTCATCTAAATAAGGGATGTATTGCAGGATTTCAGGTGAGGGCGGAGAAAGAAAAAAGTGAATAAATATGTGGAATTTAGCATTTTTTAGCAGAAATGTTCAGCCTCCCATGGTTATCAGCTTCAGATAAAGTGGGATGAGTAGTTTTTTTATTGGGTTTTTCATTGTTTGCGACATATTTTGGCCCCCACATTGTTTTGGTATCATGCATCCTTGCACATGATGACATTTACTGTTAAAAATGCCATTGATGCTATGTGGTTTTGGGGCAAAGTTGGGTCTACATACCTGTACAGAAAAGCTTTAATTGTAATTTTGGGGGAATTGTGGGAATTTGGCAAAATTGCTGCATTCCAATCAAAATAACATTTCGGGCCAGGTTAGATTAGCAATTCACCTGTCCCAAAGATCCTAGCAATATCCCTGTTTAGGCTGGATTGACAGTATTCCAAAGTTGGTTTCTCGTTGTGTGTGCAGATGCTGAAAAAAGGTTGACAATATGTAGATATTGTGCACAGAAGCTACCTCTGTAAGGTGCTTTCAGCACACAATATGCTTATTTATACAATAGGACTGGCATGAACTGAATCAAAACAAGCTCTTGGTAGAAAAGCATGTCTTTGATTAAAATGGAAACAATTTACATGATGGAAACAATTGCATCATATCCATTTAGATGACGTGAAAACATTATCTGAAAGATGTGGAAATGCTTCTCATTAGGCTTGATTTGTAACAATTTCCATTATTACTTTACCATTGTAGACTAACAATCCCACTTAAACTTAAAAGAATGTCACGTTAAGATGACCTTGTAACTGATTTCCACAAACTGGGTGAGGTGGCACACCATTAACATTGTTCAGTTTATGCATCAGTTTTCCATGAAGAGAACATATCTGGAGTATATTAAAGCGGGGGAGGGGGGGGGGGAATTTGCACTTCCAGTGACTTGTTTGATTGTGCCCATTTCCAGCTGTACTTGCTCTGGGTCAAGTCTGGTTCATACCACCTGAATTGGTGATGTACGCATTTGCTCCTGCCCACCATGATTATATTAATGCTAAAGTAAAATGTTTTGATAATTTGTTCATTTGAAACCTTGATAGGTAATGAGAAGAGAACACATTGGAACAGATTAGTTCCATGAAATGAATGATTTCATGTCCTTGCTGCAGATGACTCCAGTTTCCACAGAACAGTTATCTGGGCAGCCTTTGTCCCATAGGTGCCTAAACCACAGCACTCACCTTGAGGCCGACACTGTCCAGACTCTTATTCTTAAAGCCCTTCGGTTTCCTGTTTGTGAAAGGGTTAGCAAAAATGCTTGCATCATAGTTCTCTCTTATAGCTCCATGATATCTCAAGACAAGTCAGTGCACCATTTTCTGAAAGCTTATGCCCCGACATGTAGTCCAGATTGGAAAGTCGTTAAATTTTTTGCATTCATTAAGCGGCAGAATACAAAGTGCCCATACTTATCACTAGGAAAGGTTGTGAACCGTTAAAAAAATCCACGTCTTCACTCTGCATGTAGAAGAAGTAGATGTGGCGGCAGAAATCATAATCATTCTTGGATGATCATTGTCATAATTTTGTTATCGCTAATGCAAATAATCACTGCGAATGTTTTAGTGATGTCTCAGGTAGTGGTGTCGTGCAGCCATCGTGGACAAGGACAATCTCCGCTGCATGTCCTTCATGTAAGCGTTAATATGATGAAAATACACGTGGTAAATACAAGTGGTAATTACGAACTGTTGCGCTGCCTTCTGAAGACCTCTGACCCTATTTCTCCTTCTTTCTCACGCCTGGCTCGCGCCTCATCCCGCGTCACTTACTGCCAATATGCACTACCAGAATTAAAGGCCTCGCCAGTTCGTACATAGTTTCCGTAGATTGTGGGCGGGGCGGAGAATGTTTCAGCGAAATCGAGCTGCACGGCAGGCACCGACTGCGCAGCGCCGGTTCGCGCGGCGGCTCCAACGCGTGCAACCGTTCACGCCGAGCGCTGGCCGACAAGCACCAAGAAACACAGCAGGCCGCATTACCCGTAAATTCACAAAAACCGACCACGCCGTAGCCGTGCTAGATAAGTACGAAACAACTAGTCAGATCCTAAAACTTCAAATTTTCATCTTTGCCCGGCCCCGTCTGGGGAGGGGTTGACATCTTCGTGAGGTATTGGAGGGATTGCGAGAGAACAAGCAAACGCAGCACCACCAAATTTTGTGTACCTTTTAAAATGATCATTTTTTCGTTTTGGTTCATTGCCTTGAGCTCAAGTGGAATCAGGTCTCTGATTTAGTTGACACCAAGCGGACCTTTGTCCAAAAAAATTTAGTCTCATACCCCCCCCCTCAAAAAACGAAATCAAACGAAAATGTTGTAGGATTGGCCACTTTACCAGGCGCAACAGATCTGCCATCTCTGATCTTTCGGAAACTCCCGGATCATTGACCTAAGGTCAAGCCCATTTTCATGTTTCTCAGTGAGAACGCACCCTCCTGGTTGCGCGTGGACTCGGGCGCGGCGGACCGCTCGCTGTTCGAGACGGCCGGTGTCGGAACCGACCCCGTGTTCGAGCTTGGGCAGGCTACTAACCTCATGCAGCCGGTATCTGCTACCGTCGACATCATCGTCAAATACGATTGTATGGTGCCATTGGATTGCAACGTCGTCCTGGACGGACCGGGCCCCGAACGTCTGGTTATCTGCATCGGTTGCTGGAGCAACACCAAGAGTGCGCTCATATACCATCAGCAGAATGTCGCCAATGCCCACCTCTTTGTGCCTGGCACGGGTCCGGTGCTCAGCGACCGGGCCTTCAACACGTTCAGGGTACGCTACAACAACGGCTCCGTCACGGCCTACAGGAACGGCAATACAGACCCGTTCTACGCCGTTCAGACGACGCACCTCATGCTGAGCATCACCCACTTCGGCATCACAGGCTGCTGCAGCAGGAAGTTCGTCCACATCGCCCGCTACGACGACCGATGTCGCACCGGCTCCTGGGTCACGGACGGCACCGGCTTCAGCAATACGGCGGAGCCGGGGCCGTGAGTCCGGACCTCAGCAAATCTCCAGCCGTCCGGCAAACAAGACCAGAAACAACAGATGATGCCAGAAGCATGTGGTGTGGTTCTTTCTCAGTCTAACAGATCTGTCGCTCGCTTTTCGGCGTGTTTCTGCCGTGGAATGATGTAAATGTTGACCACCGAAACACTGTCAATTTTTAGTTATTCTTATAGCCCAAACGCGTTAAAATGAATAGCATTGGGAACAGAGTCCATGCTGAGTGGAGCTTGGTGCCGTGTCCAGACCCCGCTGCCGAAGAGTTTCCAAACATGAAGGAATTTCCCCTCAGGCAGGGAGCCAGACGACATCCTTGGGTTCTTTGGGGTACCATGCAGCTCCAGGAAATGGCCGCACCCTGACAGCCTGACCATTTCGGTTTCCATTTAAATGCAGGTGCAGATTCTGTGACTCAATCCCAGTGTCCGCCGCACACCATGAAGAGCCACACACGGGTTGTGTGGCTCTTTATTCACAAGGCAACGGCACTGGTGTACTTTAGGTTTATCTACGTAATGTCACCTCAGATAGCTTTATTGTTGGCCAGAACCTGTACATTCTGGCTAGACAATCTCTGCGCTGACGTGACGGAAAAACTTGGTCGATTTCCGTTTGTGCAGCTGATGTCCGTCCGGTCCGGCCCCTACGCTTTCTTCAGGTCAAGAATTTCATAACCACTGGGCGCAGTTATCAAATTTTCGCCATGAGATAACTCAATGCCTTAACATTTCCGCATTCGTAGCCGTTTGACGTCAAGCTTTTTTCTTGGCTTCGTAACTATTCCGGGAGTAATGTCTTCGCTCTGAGGCTCTCGAAAGGTAGTTTTCAGCTGCTCAGTAATGTCAGCGAACAATACCGTGGACGTGTGTGACGTTAAAACTTTGCCACTCCTCGGGTGCAAAATGCTGAGACATACCAATAAACTCCCTTCTGCGTTGCGAAATGCATCAGGATACATACATTCATGGCAAGGCTGCCCCACGCAGGCATGTATGCGAAGGATAATCTTTCAAAATTGTTCCCAGATTTGTGGAGAGAGACAGGAGCCCTTGGTCGTCATCCACACCAAAAACCGTAGTACCGATATTTTGGAATGGAAGTGAGTGAATCCGTGTTTAATCCTACTTTTGCTGCATTGCTACTTGGGCTCACATTTGCGTGGATTATTTGGAAGCGCTGGTGCAAGGCGTGTCATATGCGGAATTAGCGACCTGCCAGCAGGAGCGTAGGAGCATACAGAAAAAGTTGGGTGGGGAATGGGCCAAATGCGTTTCTCATCATGGCGATGGTGTTGAATTTCCCAAAACTGTGTGCGGGCTGGTCCCCTGGCCCTTCCTGCTCCGCCGCCGATGGCCGTCTGCGGGTAGTGATTTCATCACAAGTTCTTGCTATTTTGCTTTAACCCCGTACCGACCGGGGCGTGCCAAATTTGGCACCCCTCGATTTTTTGTGAATAACTGCTGAGCACGAAGCTCGTCTGGGCTGTCAGAGACAGCCCAGTCGAGCTTTTTGACATTTTCACTGCTCGCTAGGTGGCAGCACTTCTATAGGGAAAATGGCGTACGGTAACGTGATGGGCGATGCGATCTCAGCCCTCCGGCAAAACATGCCACGTGATCAAGATGCACTCCTTCCTCGAAGCCTCTACCCAGTACCCCATTCACAACACAACTGATCTTATAAGTTTGAGAGCCGAGAAAGTTAGCGCAGTAGCGGAACTAAGAAACCTCACCATCGTTCCCACCTACCGAGCATAAATATGGTTTTTCGTGTTTTTAGGCATGAAATTGAAATATGCAACGCACATTTCAACTTATTACGGGTACCCCTACGTCGCGGCAGATGGCTGCTCAAACTACATTAAATTAGCACCATAAACACAGGAACTATCGCCGGTTTGCTACAAGAACCCTAATACCTGCCATTAATTTTGCGGAGACCTATACATCGTAACAGGCGATCCAGTTGAGTTTTAGGGCGTTATGCATGCAATGTACAGAGGACACGCTCCCAAATCTTCCCGTGAAGTGCTCAGGAAAATTACGTCACGGGCCACCTTCGGCGGTCGGCCACGCCAGATAAACTTCATTATCTGGCGTGGTAGATGTATTGTATTGTAGATGTATAACGTATGACTTCATCAAACGTTCGAATACATCTCTGTAAGTGTTACTTTATTGCCGATGTTTCCCAAGAATACACCGCTTTATCATCGGCACATGGAGAGAAGAGGCTAGAATGTATTGCTGTACGCTCGTCCTCAGTCATTAACCCTATTCCCGGCAGGGGGGGGGGACGGAATCCGCCCCCCCCTCGGGTTTTTTGCTTGCCAATTCCAGGCTTTTTAACGCAGCTTCACGAAACTTGGTGACTTTTCCTAGCTATTCCTTCTACGCGCCGTGATAAAATTTCGAAATTCTATTTTGCTCAGGGGCGGAGTCAGGCAACGTTTTTGGGAGGCACCTCAGGTCATTTTTGGCCATGTTGAGGGTAAAAGGAAAATGTCTGCCAAAAACAGAGTTTTTAAGATAGAACTTAAAACTTTATATGAATATATAGCTAAATAGTTGGGCAATGTGCATATGTAATTTTGTTTATCTGAGGTCACTTTACAAGGTCAGGTCAAGGTCAAAAGTCAAAATTTGTTTTTTCGCAATAATTTCGGCGCCGTTTTTTCAAATGCCAAACTCGGAATATATATGACGTAGAAAGATGCCCTCTATTTGTGTACCAAGTTTCAGCTTGATATCAGGTCGGGTTACGGAGCTATGACCTAAAATGTCAGTGCACGTACTCTATATCGCAAAAGCCAAAAAATGAATTTTTTGGAATAGAGTGAATTTAATCGATTAAAAACGTTTACAGATAATATTGAATGCACACGACATCATTCCAGGTGACCCCAAGGTCACTGGAGGTCATTTAAGGTCAAAGGTCACAAGTTGATCTGAAGAACGTGTGACCATGACAGTTCCCCCTTTTTTATGTCCCTGGCACCGCCTATGCTAACATTATACAAACATTGTAATGCGATTTGTACTTCTTCAGCATAACATGACTAGCAGAAGCTAAAAAAGTGTTTTGGCCTCTTTTGTTCATTCCGTTATTAGAAAACCAATCCCCCTATTTTTGAAACCCTGTGAACGCCCATGAATTTTCTCAAAATTTCAAGTTTGCATACCCATGGTAAAAGCCCATCCATAATCTCTCGATTGATGCCAGTTTCATCGAAATCGGTCCATAAACAACGGAGTTATAAGAAGTCAAAAAGTACCCCGCATTTTGACATTTTTGCCCCCCTGTATCCACAAATTTCAAAATTTTGAAAATTTCTTTTTGTAAAAATGTAGTTCACGTCACGGCAAATCGATTGCCGTTTGTTGCGATGAAATCGGATAAGTAGTTCTCGAGATCTCAGGGGGGCCGAATCCGCCCCCCCCCCCCCTGCCGGGAATCGGCCATACCGTCTAGCTCTCCGGGAATAGGGTTAATCATAAGCAGAAATAAGGTAGGAGAAAGTACACTGCTTTGCAGCAAGTCCTGATCCTGAAGAGCAGAAGTGGAGTGAACGTTGCCGCAATGCACTGTGAATGTTTTTAAACGACGAAAGTTAGAGATGAATTTAGCGGCTCTGCCACGAGTTCCGGCACGACGTAATTTAACACGCGCAGTGGAAGGGGGTTTCGCGCAAAGCGCACTGGAAGGGGAGGTCGAAAAGTGCCCTCCCCCTCCGATCTCGGCAAAGGAAAAAGCTAGAGACATGACATTTTGTGCACGGGGTGGGGCTATAACCATTTACATTGCGTGCAATTTTCATGACCCTAGACCAGTATCTTTAAGGTCCAATGGGGTGAAAAGGGTCAACCTTTGACACTTTCTGGACCCGCGCAAGCCATTTTGTACTACATGTCTTTCCAAAGCCATTTTTAATTTCAGTGAAATATATATACAACATAAGCTAAGTGAACAACAAAAAGGTAGACCTGTCTCCACAACACCATTTTTCACCACTTATTGTCATGTTATGTTACCATCATTGTACTAATAGTTCAAAAAGTCAGTGCCGGTAATGCTTGTACTTGCTCATTTGCCACCAGCTTTTATTTCCGAACCGGGTTGGATCCATATGAGCCAAGCGGATTCATTGCAGAAAAATGTTGAATGAACGCGGTAACATACATCTGCACATTTTCCTTCCTATGGCCACTGAATCAGCACCTCGCAAAAAACGGGTTTTTCCCATAGGCCGTAATGGTAAACAAACCCACATGCCACATATGGCATGCCACATGCCAACCACAAACATGGCGGCGCACATACCGCGCTGCCCAATACCAGCCAATGACAGCAGCCGATCTCCCCTTCTATATCTATGCTTACGACCCTTCGTCTTTGCACGGCAGCACAGTCCAATAAAATGAATAGCGCACGCGCGGCTCAAAACCTAGGATTTCCGCAGCCAAAAACACGACAGTTTTTTCGCCAATGTGGTCTTGGTCTCAGAGTGCTGTCGTGGCAACTTAAGGACAGTGACTCGAAAAGGGTATTAGGTAAAAAGGTACGACTCTAAAGAAATTAAACAGGGAATCGCACAGTATTCTGTGTGCGTTCAAGGATGATCACTGGCAAAGAGCAAGATGGCCATTTGCCATTTTTTTACCTTTTGTGTGGGACGTCGAGACAGCCACCAAGATCGGATCATCAAAACGAAATGCAAAATAAGATCAAGTGCATTCATAAACGGGTCTGTCACGCACAGTAGCGTCCAGGAGCTAGCACGTTGCCGTCATTCGTGACATTTCACGCCCCAAAGCATAGGACTTACCAAGGATTCCAAAAATCAGACTGCTTTTGAACCGATATTATTGGCAACCAAGCAGTCCAGTGTTCATACACCTTGCTTAACGAAGTAAGCGGCAATACCTAGCCTATTTACTATTTAAGTAATGCGCAGGAAGGATACGTAAAACGGGAAACGGAAACGGCGACACACACCATTTCGGTTCCGACGACTTTTCTCGACAACCTTTGAGCAGTTTGTCTCGAGAAGCACGAACTTGAAACGAAAATTGAACAGGCAATCGCGAAGCACACAGCACGTTTCATTGCGCCCGGCACGTGCCACGCACAAGTGACGGCAATGTGAAAAACCTGTTCCTGGGCCTTTTTCAAGAATGGGTATGGTGCATGAAATTCAGAGCTCGCAGCGACTCGGAAATAGCATCACGGTCTAGCTCCGTGTACCGTCTTTCATTCGTATCGGCGGCCCAGAGCCTTCTGCTTATTGTCCGGGCGCCACGCCGCTTAGAAACATATGTACTCATTCTCGAACCCTTTATCAACACTACAATGTCGCGTAGAGGCTCTTGACTTTTTGCAATGAAAATTACACCGACGTGTAGCCCACTCTTTTGTGCTCCATATCTGCCCAAAAAATCATCGTGTTTTGTTGTAGCATGTCTGTAATAGGTCGTTTGTTGAAGTCTTGCATGTCCTCACGCAGATTTATGAAGCAAAAGAACAACATGCTGGCTGAATTCGCTGACTCAATCACAGTCCAATAAACTGAATAGCGCTTGCGCGGGTCAAAAGTTAGGATAACCGTAGTCAAAAACTCGACAATTTCGTTGCCAATATGATCTTGGTTTCAGAGCGCTGTCGTGGCCACTGAGGGAAAGTGACTCGAATCATTTCATGTAATGCGATTCATCAATGCTTACGACCCGGTCCATATTTCGTCTAATAACATGTTTATTAGCTTAACAGACTCCTGGATCTGTGTGATGGCTCTGTAAGTTGAACATATATTTCGACCAAATGCCATACATTCCAGTGAAAATAAAAATCAGAGGCAATTCTAGATAACATAAAAGGGGTATTTCATTTCATATTATTTCCGAAAAATTACGACTCGATTTAGGGAATAAAACAAAGATACCACCAAATGGCCACTGACCCCTCTTTTCTGGTAGTTGGATCCACCTGTGAGCATTTGCAAGGTCTACATAATATGGCATGCGATACATTTGGAAATGTCCTCTTGACACATATAATCCCACCACATTCAGAATATACGACAAAATACTTCACATTTACCCAAAAAAACTACACACTGTTACATGCCTTGGTTACGCCTATGATTCTACAATTTCAAGATGTCATGTGCTCATGATCCCAAAATGCGATCTTTAAGGACAATGCAGAATAGCATTCACAATATGTTGCACTATGATAGCTAATTACAAGCAGTTCATCATGTAGAAAGCTGCCTAACTTTTTCTGGTAACTGGATCCGCCTGCATAAATTTGCCATAAGCGTATGATATGGTATGCTACACGCATGGAAATGCTTCCCAGACGCAAAGAAGTCCGCGAGATTCAAAATACGTTATAGAATGAATAGACATCTCCCCAAAATGTGCACCCCTTTTTATGTGTCTTGGATACGTTTATTAAGTATGAAAATCGATCTTTGTCTGACATATTTGACAACCTTTTAAACTGTGCTTGGAATGGCATAAAGTGGAACAAATCGGTCCCAGAATGTGATCAAAAAGTCGCACAAATAAACTTCTGTTCATGCCCTCATAGCGACTTTGATGCCTTTTAAACATTTGCAATATTTCTTTTGCATAAATGCAGATCTTGACACACACCACCGAACGCCTTTTTCCGTCATAAAATCGGACTAACTGTTTTCGAGAGCGCACGGAGGCAGAATCTGTCCCCTCCCTACACCGCAGAAAGGTACGTACCGGGAATGAGCACGGAATAGGGTTAACATAGCTTGTCTGATCGAACACAAAGAGGTGCAGATTACTATTGATTCTAGGACTTCCCTATAGATGGCAGCATAGTCGCCGAGTACGTCCCACTTGAAAACGGTACATCTAATACCTCAGAAACAGGCAGTTGGCGCTGGGACGGTGGGGGGGGGGGGGGGCGCTGTGAATGGCTCAAAGCCCCTGGAGCACGCTCCGGAAGTCGTTGCACCCCGCATAGTTAGCCTCTGGGATTCGTCGTCGGATAGCCCATGCAACGCAGGATGGTACTAATCGTCGAACACCCCGGCCAAGTTACCCCCACCTGAAATAGGGTATTGTTTTTTTCGCATGTTCTTTAGTATTTTTTGCCGAGGCTGCACCTGACGTTGCCGGGTCTACCATGTACCCGGAGATGGATGATGAAAATTGTCACAAGTAAATCAAATTTTCAAATGTTTGATTATGTTGTTGCATTCTGATGTGCTCTATGAAAAGGACTAATGGTCACTTTACTAAATGTTGTGTACACCAGACCAGACTGGTGTAAAAAATCCATACAGTCCATCTTGCTGGCTGCTGTAAACAAAAATATGTTCATAAATAAAGGGCTGAACTATCTCAGAGAAAGGAATAACCAATCTCACCCAAGCATGGAACTGCCACACTGAAGCCGACTTGGCAGTCACACATTTTGTCTTGAACCTGGCCCTATCATCTGCAGTCAGTTAACATTGCAACTGATATCAAGCGCAGAGGCAAGGGCGAGGTTTGCTTTTCAGTTGGTGGGGGGGGGGGTAGAGGCTCGAGCCCCCCAACTTTGGTTCAAGCCCCCTCCCAACTTTGGAAAGAAAATGGGTCAAGTCCGGGAAAAATTCTACCAGTTTTGTGGGTAGGATTAGCCATTTTCCTTTCTCAGCCCCCTCCCAAACATATTTTGCAAAACTATGTCCCACCTAGAACAAAGAAATGAGAAGGCATCAGTTTGTTGGAAGAAGACGGTTGAGACCATGGGTGTAGAGTTGGAACAAATTTTGGTTTGGAAAAATTAATTCATCGGGCATTCATGTGAGCATTCTGTGATCTTATTTTGTCTCAGGCGCGCCATTTTTTGTATCACGTACTGATCGTTTCCAGCCCGTTGATTGGTCACTTTTGCTACCTCCCCTTAGTACTCTATTTACACCCGTACAGCTTTCGATATCACGGATTTGAAAAAAAGCTAAGTCATATGAGTAAATTATCATTGTTCGAAGCCCCAGATGCGCTTTTTATTGCTGTCAAAAATCATAGCTAGGGTCGAGTAGCCGCTGGAATGTCTTTTTTTGAAAACCGAAAAGATTAGACACACTCCCTTTAAGCCAGGGCGTCCGCCGCCTCGTTCCCAGGGGTGCAACTGTGCCCCGGCACCCACAGAAAAATGAGGCGAGTGTTGTCAGGGAGTGTGTTGTGTCTGTGCTAATTCATGGATGTCTGGATGCGTAATATTGTGAAGTCGGCGTAGTGAACGAAGTGAAGATTGAGAATCCGTGCAGATGACGACTCGCTGCCATTTTTCGCGTTTGATATGATTCAAGGCAGCAAGCAACGCCTGAATTTCCGCAGCGAATATGGAATGAAATTTAGGAAGCCGAATGGAGAGGCGGGCCCGGCCTCCTATGAATGCTGCTCCCATGGTCTGAGGGTTTCTGGAGCCATCAGTGTACAAAGGTGTAGTCCAAACCCAGCAGGGGCCCGTTTCACCACAGGAATATATGCTCTGAAGGTGGCATATTTAGTCACTTTCGTAATACTTATGACCTATTCCGTTTCACCAACCGTCGCAGATGAATATTTGTCCCGTTCAAAGTATGACAGCGTGAAGCGGCATAGTATCCCGCTTTCGGAGTACTATGACGTCAGGCCTGTCATAATTATTCCATTTAGTCAACGGACTGCCAAGTTTGCGGTCGCTCAGAGTATGCCAGTTTTGCTGCCATATCGCGCGATTCTTGTCGGTGTTCCAGCGGTTATATCATTGTTGTGATTGTTTCTTTTTCGAAAAGAGAAAGTTCATTTGAGGCGCTTGGGCTCTGGAGGATGGTGTAAATATTGCAGAGGCTGCTGGAGTTGAAGCAGATTATTCTAAGCATGTCATGAAAAGAAACTACGGAGAGAACAAACCTTTTCATCTAATGCTTTACCGTTCTTTTTCTAGCACTTCCGGAGCAAATTCCGGAAAAGATACTGAGCGCTTCTACTAAAAAATCCCGCTAAGATTTCAAAAATTAATACAAGATTCAAACGAATCTCGCTGACATCTAGTAACTTCCCGCTTTGCAGGTGCTCAGGAAATCAGTTCCCTTCCCATCTTCTCGTCGCGGAAGGCTCCCATTTTCAGAGTCGTGAACAGAACTGTTTGTTTTCTGGCTTCTTTTTCGACGCATCAGTCAGACTTAACCATAACCGTTGTAGTCGGAAGCCGAGTAGTCTTGCGCGAAGCCACGTGTCTCAGTCAACTGTCCGTGAACAGCACTGACCTTGGTATGAGTTGAACGCAACCGCCGAATAAAAATAGTGCCGCACCGGCCAATCAGCGATTGCGCGTAGAGTGCATACGCGAACTACTTCCTTGAATATATCCCTAGCGCTAAGGCATATTCTATGACACGACTGTTATTTCGTTTCACCAATGCCGTAAGGCATTGGTGAAACGGAATAATAGTTCTGTCATAATTTGAATAGCATAATATGCCACGCACTGATGGAATGCTGTTCGTGTGGTGAAACCGGCCCCAGGAAGTGCAGGCGGCCGACCAATCAGCGACCGACATCAGAAACGGCCGCGCGCAGGCGCGCCTCAAGGCAGTTGGTCGCCGGCCGGCAGGAGAGGGGTCGTGCGTGCGACACGCGGTCAGCCACGTCAAGACAAGTGGATGGCCAGCTGTCGATTCCCGATTGTGCGCAGTGAGCTGCTAGCTTCTGTGGTTCGTTCAGCAAGGCGCAACAACGCTACATTAAGGTAAGAATACTCTGAAGTTTCGTGAGAAACACTTGCTGTGTTGCCCCTTCCAAGTGCGTCTGTGCTATTCATGGAAACTGTATGTGAACTCCGACACTGAACGCAAGGACATCGATTTCTTTAAATGATTGGAGGGAAGGGGCGAACCGAAGGCTCAACAACCTAACCTCCCCCAAATGTGGGTTTGTCAGCGTATTTAGCCCGCTTTATTTTGACGAGCAGAAATTTATAAGTTTTGTCGTTACTACTTATCAAATAAAAACAGCATTTGGCCCCGTGTGTACAGGTATGCATGTACATGTAAGATAGAAACATGAAGACTTTTAGACATCGCTTTAGATTTTATCCTTTACTTTGTGCTTATATCTTATCTATTGTGGCCATTCTTTTCGTTTCTGTCGCTGACTGCCTAGCCTCCGTCTGAAGGCCCTCTGGTGTGGTTTGCATGTTTTGTGGACACTAGAGATCCGCGACACTGAAATGGGCTACGTCTGGCTCAGGAGAAAAAGTAAGGAGCAATAGGATGGAAAATTCGGGGCAGGCCGGCGCAGAATGCTACACTTCAGCAGAATAAAAACAAAACCATCCAATTCAAGACTGTATACGGTCCTAACTAAGAATGCTACCATTCAGCGGCATAAGAGGAAAACCATCCAATTCAAGATGGTGTACGGGTCCTAACCGAGAATGCTGCAATTCAACAGCGTGAAAGGAAGGACCAGCAAATTCAAGCTGGTATATGTGAGGCAGGAGCTCCAGTTCCAGAGCGAACGCTCTAGAACACAACGAACACTTCAAAGCAAGCGCGCTGGAATAGGAATGAACTAATTTCCAGAATGGCAGTTCAGCCAGCAAGGAGACCTCCCACTAAAGAGGCCGAGGAGAGGGTAAAAGAAATTCCCGAGCTTCGCGGACTATCATTTTTGTGCTATACGTCACCTCACATGATTGCACTGCCGCACACCATCACTGACAACGAATTTCTGTATTGAGGAGACTTCCGAACAGTTGGATTACATTACATTCATCACAGATCCAACAACAGTTGGAGAGACAAGAGGAGAGAGAGAAAGATGACGTGTACGCGAAGCTTATACAGCGCGAGCGAAAGAAGTCTTGAGATAAAGGAGGGACGTATCTTGGGAACAGGACAAACTGTGAAAAGCAAATACAGGTGGCCAGCCGGGTCCGATAAGACACGCGAAACCGCCGGCGCAGGGCGGTTCGCGGGCCGGCCGGGCGTCGCCGCCTCACGCACTTTTTCAGGCGACTGACTGACGTCCGACGAGACACAAGACTTGACTCGGAATACGGATGCTTGAGCCCAAGAGGCTGTGCATCCTAATTCACAATAAACAAACAAACCCACGCACTTTGGGACGGAACAAAGGCGGCGCAAACACAGGTGGCCGGCCGGGTCCGGCGAGACGTGCCGGACCGCCGGTGCCGGCCGGTCGGACCGGCCGGTTGGGGCTTCGCCGCCCCACGCACAAGGCACTGCACGACCGACGGCAACAGTTGCTGTTACTCACTTCCCTTTAAATCCGGCAGAAAATATGGAGGGGTAAAGTAACATTGGATGGGCCCAAATCGACATTGGGTGGGCCATGGCCCTCTAAAAAGAATACAGATCGACAACCCAGACTGAACGCCACGTTGCTTGTTAAATGGTTTGGGTGTCGGGCCTCACTGCCCAGACTGGAAAGGGTGGCATGTGCGCGCCCTAGATGCACCGCTGTTATCGAGAATGCGCGCTTGATGTCTGTGTGGACCAGTATATTGCGCACATGGTGAACATGCCGTTCGAATGTTGCATACCCGGGAAAATTCGTTGGTTTCGGTTCAATTGCTGAATGGCAGCTCCGTCGAGTTCAAATTTTGCTTTTTGGCTCTACTGTAACGGCAAAAAACGTCGCTTATGACTGATTAGAATGATTTTGCCAACCGAACAAGAAAATATGAATGGCCGTGTAATATTTATTTCATATAGAAAACACACTGCAGTGTTACAGCCAAGGCCTACAGGGTTGTAAAATTTGCTTAGAAAAATCAACGAACACTTCAAACTGCATAT
Organism: Capitulum mitella; assembly: GCA_030062745.1. Lineage (NCBI taxonomy): Eukaryota > Metazoa > Arthropoda > Thecostraca > Pollicipedomorpha > Pollicipedidae > Capitulum > Capitulum mitella. The sequence goes on along the minus strand of CP099852.1, from coordinate 3,809,782 downwards.
CATATTGGCCACACACAGCCTGTTTAATGGGAAGAGGATGTGAGATCGAAGCGGTTTATTTTGATTTGCTAAATGTCTGAATCTGGTTTCACTGTAAAGTGTAGAATGAACCTCAAGCCAGTGAGAAGTCATAAGCACCAATCTCTGCCGTCACTGGAAGTACAGGATGGACCGTGTGTGAAATAGCCAAGAGAAAGAAACGGGTAGTCAGAGCGTAGAAGGGGCAACGGCGATTTGACATCGACCGTAGGTATAAAAATCACAAAATGACGTTGCCTTCTGAAATGGATAGGATGGTCATTCCTCGGAATAAGTTCCGATAACATGTTAGTGAACAGACGTTGCTGTTCCGTAAACGAAACTGAAAGGCCTAAAGGCCACTGTCTCGCAAACCTCGCCAACCTCGACAGCCACCTAAAGGCCACTGTCCTCTTCGTCACTGCTGAGTGCCGAGTACTTCATCACAGCGTACCTCGCGGGAAACAACGTCTCCGTACAAAACGAGTCGTGCTATCAGCTGGATGTATTGCGAATTTTTTTCGGCATTCCCGCGGCGTTAGTCCACGACGATTTGCGTTTTTCAGTACAATGACCCTCCCATTAGAGATGAATGGTAGTGCAGCGCCTGTATTTTAGAACTAGAAATGTTGTTTAGAAAATACATAATTGGATGCTGTCAGTAAATTATGAACAAAATGCACTTACTGATATTTTAGGAAAGAAATCTAGGACATTTCTGGAATATATTTTCTGTTCCTGGAAAGAAGTCTGAGTTATGTTTCTTTTACGTTCACTATGTCATTGCGAATTAAGTTGAACCTCTGTTCCCCTCTTGCCTTGAAATCTGGATTGTATTCTGTTTGAGAGCTCCGAGCATTGCATAGTTAATGACAGTTAATTTCTTCGGTAATATGTACCCAGTTTCTTGTTCTTCTATCCAGCTGGTAATGCCAGCGACTTTTTCAGTTTAGGTTTTTAAACATTCATATTCGCGTCTTTTCGAATCGCTCTCGCCTCATTGGGTCAGTGTAACGATGTACTGGCCCGGCGACTTCGCCTGACGGACCTGAGAAGTGGGAAGGTGGAAATATGGTATCTTTCCTTTAAGATCATTATCATGTTGTTATTTTCAAACAGCCATTTCACCAGAAGTGTTGGAAATGGGGCCTGCAGCACCTGTTACCCTCAATGGCTTGGGGAAAAACAACATTTACCCATGGCGTTGCTATGCCCCGTCCTCGAATTTTGTACAGGGAAGTCGCCAAGTTCAACTCGCCGTGTCTTCACGCATTTCAGCTTGCATGATTCACGGTGAAATGCTGCACAAGCAATCCGACAAAACGAAGCAGCCAAATTCCTGTAACCACTCGAAGAATGTAAATTATTTGATTCAGACCTAAGGACATTCCGGTAAATTCAATGGGGTAGAAGAACCAGAAGGCATCTATATGCAGGTTTTGCTACCGCCGTCTCTGATTGCCGTTCAGTGTATGGCGTAAACTCCGCAAGATTGTTGAAATGACCTAGAACATTCCGTGAATAGTTACTTCAATGCACAGTCATATGTTTCTACTTAAAAGTTCAGGCATGACCCCAACCAAATCCCACGAATTAATTGGCTGTAGCTGGGAATGGTCATACTGGCTGAATGGTAGCCTTATCTAGCCGTAGGAGCCTGAAAGATTCGAGGGGATGCGCTCCGTACGGCTTCTTGGGGTGTCCTTGATCTGATAACAGCAGGTTAATATTGCGAAAGAGGACCAGAGTGCAAATAACTATTTTTTTTTTTTTAGAATAATAACACACCGACACTATCACGCTATCACTGACCCCGTTGAGATGAGAGGATAAAACATCTTTTAGCCCTATTTCTGTCAGCGAGCGGATCCGCCTCCCCATAGAGCTTTTTTTTGCAGACCATTCTAAACCTTTTAAGATACAGACGTGAAGACGTGTAACTTTCCTGTTCGTTAGGTGTACCGCTTGAACACCATGTGTTTTACGTTATAAAAATGCGGCGTAGCAAAGCAGAAAGCAATCATGGATCAGAATCCATGTCACACACTTGACATCTTAGGAGGGTGTCCACGAAGCCGAAAAGTCTGCACCGATTTTTGTTGTCTGCTCCCTGCTCAGTAAATAATAAACATCATTTCTGCTTTTGGGTCTTGATATTGTGATCTGTCCCACGAAACATTCACACTAGTGACCATGCCCAGAACACGGTCGGGACTGATCACCTCGACGATGACCGTTCCAAAGCCGTCTGGTAGAAGGTTCAAGAAGCCTGATAAATAAGGTCCGAATCGAGCATGCACATGCTCAATACACCCGAGAGCGTTGTTGGGCTCTGCTGGCTATCAATAGGGAAGTTCTGAGAGATTTCGCGGCCTCCTGGTACAATTCTTCTTAACCCCGTGATGCTATATGTCCTTTTAACAAGCAAACAAAGGCTCTAAAATCTAAGACTGGGTGGTTTACAATTGGTTATACCTGAGTAAATATGGAAAACCCTAACACTATACTGGACAATAGGTATCAGGCTTGGTGTCTTGAAGGAAGTCATTGGTTCCATCCATCGGCATGGATTTTTTTTTTTTCGATTTTTTTCGGCGAGATTTCGCCAAAAACATGCCGGTGTTGCATATAGATATGATGTGCTCGGCATGCGCTGCGCCTGCAAACTGCACCAGTTTCCTTCACACCGGACGCATGAGGCCGATTTTTTGCACACCGCATAGTGGCGTTGTTCCGTGAAGGGCGACAACAACGATCTGGCCCGTTCTGTGTGAGGATGAGGACTTTTCAGGGAGAGCGTTGCACGTTTGCGCGAAGTAATGCGTGCAAATCACCGTGCAAGGCCACCAGGGCATTTGGTTTCCCCATCAATGGACCTCTCGCTCTCTGAGATTATGAAGGGAGACGTCCACCCTGCTCTGTTTCAGTCGAGAGCTTTGGAACACTTGGCGATGTATCAGGGTCTCACAAAGATATCCACTCATGGAACAAGATATCCAGATCCAGACAGAATTCGTGACCAGCTGCTGTACAGATCTCTTCCGTCGTGTAGGTCTACAGCAGTTGTGTCCAGGAACACATGGTACGTCCTATCACCAGCCGTCAGGTCGTAGCTGTCTTCTCGTTTGCATGCATTCTCCAGAACTCTTGAACTGCTTTAGAGGTGCCGTAAGCGGCACGGGACTGCACACGTTCACGGAGCGAAACCTAATGCAGGGACGACGGGAGCATGTAACTTATGTCGGCAGTGGTGCAAATTGCATTGCAGAACTGTTTTTGTCAACCTTCGCACCCCCCCCCCCCATTCACTGACTTCATTCGATTGTCGGACGCACTACTGGCATTAGAGACGAAGACAGACTAGCTGTGAAGTACTCAGCCACGCCATTTCCTGCGACTTGCCATCTTTTGTCAGCCTCTCTCCAAAACAGTTCATGCGATTCATGCTAGCTATTTACATATCGAAATCCACGAGAGGAGAAGATTATTAGGTTAAAAGTCGTTTTTTTTTGCCCTCAAAGACATCTTAAGATCACTGAATCAGCATTAGTCATTATGTTATCGTTAACGGGAAAATGGAGAAATGAACATTTTTTTCGCATAGAACTTCATGACTTTGGTGATGATTTGGAAATTATTGAATGCGATAATTCTGGTGGACATTGCTTTTTTCACGGTTTCCTTGGTACAGTGCGTTTTTTGGGCACCAAGTGAATTCGCTGTTTTGTTTGTCCGAAGTTTTTTGACGATGGCACACGCGGTGTACGCCAGAAGATATTCGTGCACGCATAGGAATAGCGAAGTGCACTCCTAAGCTGGCGTGATTTGGCACATTTCATTTTGATCAGTGAAAATTTATAAGTTTGTTGTCACTATTTTTCAAGCAGAAAATTCCGTTTATTACCATTAATGTATATATATATATATATATATATATATATATATATATATATATATATATATATATATTATAGCGGTTATATATATATGTATATATATTTGGATAGATAGATAAAAGACAGCAAGATAGATGCACCACTTCATGCTTTTTCTGTACTTTCTGCCTGTCTTTGTCTATTGCGGCCTTTTTTTACACTATTTTTGCCCATTTCCCTTTAAAACCAGAAGAAAATTTTGGAGGGGCCCAAATCAACATTGGATGGGCCAGGGCCCTCTCGAAAGAATACAAATCGACACCTCTGATGCAATGCAGAATATGCAGGCTACTGCAGAAAACGTGCCATTTCAAACACCAAAAGATTGTAAGTTTCCGTGCAAAAGCATGACACGCCATTATTATCCTGGTTCCATTTAAGTATTATTATCTTACGTCGTGGATTCATCCACAATGCATAGCCAAAGCCAACAGGGCTATTTTCGGGTCCAATGTCAAACAATGGCTACATGCACAATGGGTAAAACATACACACACACACTTCATGCGGAACGTAGGAACAGGCGGTGTTGATGTCGGAGGGACAGGAATTGAGGAGTTTAAACCCCGGAGGTCTAGTCACGTAGATGAAATCAAAGTACTAGAGAAAACTGGACTACATTAGGTGTTCAGTAGCTAGAGAGAATTGGCTAACGCCGACGCCCGCACGACACTGCCCCCTGCTCCTCGGACCGGTTCAATGCATCCACATCTGGTGATCTCTCAGGAGACAGTAATAAACTGGAGAGGAAACACATGTGTGGCGAGGGTTCGACACGACGACGGAGACGAAACAGAGCGGCATCGAAACGTCGAAAACAAAGATAGATAAGATACGGCAGTTTTGTTCGGAACAGGCGGAGTCAGCAAAAAAACGTCATTAGAAAGGTAGTAACAGCAAGTCGAGACCCATATCAGTTAAAGTAGAGATGGGTCACGAATTCATCACTGTTCATTGGGTAATACCGATATACAAGAGGGAAGCATTGGTGAACAGTTAGATAATGACCTATCGCTTGCATTGTGGGAAAAGCATCGTAATAGTGGTTGTATGATTCTTGAAACACGATGCCGATGTGTACTACTTACGACTTCAGTCGGGAAAGAATCAAAAATACACCGTTTGTCCCCGAAAAGAAATTGCTTCGTCACTACCGCGCCAGCCGCCAGATGCTCGTGTAGAAACTTTTGACGTTTTTGCCTTCATTGTTAGCGTACGTGGAATCTTATACGGCTGTCGGTCGGACCCAAGGTCAGAAGTGATTGAAAACGTTTTGAAACATGTAATATGCAATTCAGTTTGCTAGATAAGGGGAAATTTCGTTGAGAAAATCGGAGGAAAATAAAAATTAAATGAAGTAATAAACTCCGTAAACTTACTGAAAATAATGGCGTAACTTAACCTAACCACTTACCTAACCTGGTCTAACTGTCACGGCATTATATTATAGCAGTGGTATTATACCGTAATATAAACGTAATAACTGAACGGCAAATTTAAATTAATACTTCGGATTACATGTGCAAGATCTTCACAGATCCTTAGTGCGAATAACCTTAACCTGGAAAGCACTACATTTCTCGCCACGGAATACTGTCGTTCGTCAATCGACCAGCACAGTTGCAGTGTATAGTACGTTTTCATTACGATTTTATCATTATTATTTGAGAAGATGGATTATTTTTAGGTACCATAAAGAGTTATTTTCAGTTGCCATAAAGAGGACGCAGTATCCTTTAACTGGTGTGAGTCATAGGATTGTTTTAAGATCATGGAATCAGAAACTTTTCTATCCGAAACATGTGTGGTATTAAAACCTTACGAATGAAAATATTAATAATGACAGTGCAAGAACGAAGCAAAACAGAAGTAGCAGCATAAATGAAATTAACAACATCAGTAGAAATAACTGTGAGTTGTGCAAATAAACAGAAATGCACAAGAAACAATAAGCATAACAAGGTTAATTATTTACAATCTAATGTTAACAGTAGAACGCAAATTAGACATTAAATAACAAGAAATAGGACCACAACGTAAAATGCAAAAGACGGAAAAAATGCCTGACCCGCAATGAAGTCAAGGCCAGGTTTCTGTATTTGTCATTTGTACTGTATTGGACCGTATCGGAAGAGAAGGTAGATCGTGGGTGGCAGTGTTTGTGTTTTAACTAGCACGTGTCTCGCAGTTTTACCACGTTTCTACTGCAACGACTTAATCCTGCTGGGTTGTGTGCCCCGGACAGTTCGGTGGAGACCAGCGAGGAGCGTCCCCGGAGCGCCGGACGGTCGCCATCCGCCACGGGCCGACCGCCGCCGCCGTCAGCTACCGTCACCGGCGCCGGACTCCAAGTAAGTAATACACCGCTTGCTTATTGGGACCGGCACCGGACGGCATGCGGGGAATTTTACGCCCTGTAAAGTTTTCACCTGCACTTTTGCGACATGTCAGAAAATAAGTTGTCACAAACACACACAGGAACGCTCATCCTGAAGGTAAAACATCACGGGACGGTTGATGGCTTTATAAAACAATGTTATTTGGGTCTTCGGCGTGCCATCGGTCGCCGGGCGTCGGATGGCAACACGTCATGTTCCCGCCGCCCGGTGTCAGAGGTCAGCTCGCGCCGCCGTTGGCGGCTTTGTCTGAAGCGCCTCCGCCCCGATCCGCCATGATTGCGGCGTAGGTGGCAGCAGACTGGGACACGCCACTGGATGTGCCACCCTCGCCAAGGCCGACACCGGTTAGGGGAACTGATATTTTTCGGCAGCATGCAAAGCAAAGCACAGCTTCTGTTGTGACTGACAAGTCAGTTTCAGTTATCGTTTAACCTGGCGGCCACCCGTCGCAGTGATGCTTAATTTTCCGTTTACATAGCCGGCCGGGCTTATGACAACAATGCCACAGAGTAATTATCTGCGATATGGCAATAACGTCGCATCCATCTGTTGCCCTACCATGCAGCATTGTGAAGAAGATGGCAGAATTCTGCGAGGTTAACGCACTGTGAATGGTAATATTGGCGGAGAAGTTGCTCAGTACAGTTGCCACTTCGAGCCAGGGCCAGGTCTCCGTAATCGTCATTTCGGAACTGAGTATTGACAGCTTAGTAATGAGCAATATTCCACGTGCGGGGCTTTCCAGTGATTCTTCTGTTTTCGGGAATATTCGCGATTGCCCTTTGGACGCGCCATCGCCCAGCTGGCTTGTCGCCCGTTGCCTAGCAATAGAAACGCAGTTTGGATTTGTCGAGTTTCAAGTTTAAGGCGCCTTGCCACGAGGAGGCCCGAGGTAAAACGCTTTAGGAATGGTTAGGAGACACACATTCTCCGACCATTTTGTCTCATCCGAATGTATCTGGTCCTTCGTGTTGGATGCAGCCTGGGGCAACGATCTCTTGCTGCGTGCGCCTTTGCCCACCTCGCGGCAATTCGTGCGGCGGCGCCCAGCCTCGGAGGCAGAGCGAGGGCGGTAGGGATCATGGTGTCGTTTGGTGATCGTTTGTGGCGAACGGACTGCTTTGTGTGCGGCAACTGATTTTGAATCGCAACGAACCGACTCCAGAAGTTGTTTGGATTCACGGTTGTGCTTGGTGAGGGAATGGCGATGCGTCCAACTGGCGAGATACTGGAGTAAATGTATGTACAAGTGACTGGTACACATGCTCCGGCGAAGGTGATCTCGTGTTGAACGATGAGACGGCGACGGGTGCGGCCGAAAAGGATCCCGGCAACTGTACCAAGTGCCGAGTGGGCAGTCCAGTTGGGTGCCCGTGTTTTCAGCAGCGATCATTGGTAACGAACAGGAGCAGAAGCGACCGTGGAACGGACCGCGACACGAACCCGGATACGGACCATGAAACGATCCACGTGTCCTGTTGGCGCCCCGCCTGGTGTTGAGCCTAGATCAAAGGCGACCGCTCTGCGCCCCGGAAGACCGTCATAGCCCTCGCCGCCACCAAGGTCATGTTGTAGGGGCTGTTTGCAGTGCGTGGTGCGGCCCTTCCCTGGAGAGGGCTGGCCGACCGTTTGATCCTCACCGTTTGCGAGCACTGACCGGCCTGGGGGAGATAAGGAGACGTTGGCGTCTGCGGCGGGTCAGATCTTTCGTTCAGGCCGAGTCGGGTGGTTGCGCTGCACTCGTGTTGACGCCAAGAAAACGTGAAGAGGACAGGGGATCAGTAGAACAAACGTTAACTATTTCCATATCCAGCTCAGGTGGGTTATTTTACTCTGGCAGAATGTGTTGCTCAGTTCATGGAAACGTTTTCAGCAGCCGCACCAGGACGAATCTGGACGCCCGATAGCTGGTGGTAAAAGGACTGCGGTGCTCCGTTATTGGCGATTGAACGAGCAGCATCGCAGCGGAGGGATTTCTGTTCTACACAGAAAATCGGCTAGTGTATTTCCTCCTGTCGTTAGCAGACGGTTTTGACAGAGACCGCCATCACCTTACTGTGGGTAGTCCAGCTGGGCGGTCGGCCTGCGTTCATCGTCCGTTTGTACGCCACATGACATGGCTGGTAAATGTGCAACACAGTGTCGTTTAAATTGCTCCCAATGTGATACGAAAGCGTCCTTTCGCAGTTCAGCCCCTGTTCGAAGAGCGATGACTGCACTGGATGTCCGTCGAAGTGAGCGCGGATCGTGGACAGCGAGCGGGTGAGTCCATCTGACTTGTACGGTGTCACGGTGATTCAGCACGTTGTTCCTGTCGGTTGTCAGTGTCCATCGCGTCCGGCGTTCGATTCATTGTGCCGTGTTGCTGACATTGGCCACGGGCCGTGGCCTTGCCAGTTTCACAGACGGATTTCATACCGCTCCCTCCGTTTTGCGTTGAAATTTGGACTCTGGCTTGGTATATCTGTTCGTAGTTATTCGTGAGATGAAATTCCGGAGGACCAGTCGATGAAAAGCGTCGTTGAAAAAGTGAGAGTTCGTATTGAGAAGGAGCAAAGGTGACGACGAGATGAAGAAAGACGGGTAACGGTGATCGTTCTTGCGTCGGTCGACGGTGATCTCGATTATCTCGGTTATATGATTTAGCTCGGTGATCGCGTTTCTCTTCGACCTCAAGAATTAAACACTTCTGCACATTTCCGGCTCTTCGTAACACAATTTCGTGGAAAGCCAGCTCATGAACATAGATGACATCCAAGTCGCTTTACACAGGCTGCATGAGTCAACGTACTGAACCCTTCTGGCACTGGTTCTGCGACCAATTGCACAGCCGACGGCTGCGGCGACGGCGGCGGCTGCGGCTACTTCGACGGCGAAGAGAGCGGTACTGCTGCTTGAAGCTCGTCATCCTGCTTATCAGAAGTGGCTTGTGATTGCACCGCTGAAATCCGCACGATATATGCTGTCGAGGTCTTGGTCGCTGCTGGTCTTTGTCATCTTTTCCATTGCTTGCTACCATTACGTTTTTCTTTTGCCTGCGGGCAAGACGTTTTCTTTCGTTTTCGAATCACTAGTCTTCCGGACATACTTTACTTGCGCACACATGTCTCCTTGCCCCACTGTGAGAAAGAGCTCGAACTTGAATGAACGAGTGCACACTTGCCAGTGCGTCGTTTTCTGGGAACCAATCGGCCAACATATCCATGCACTGCATTGTGGAATATCAGCTGAACGTTTACGGAATGTTTTCCTCTTCCCACCCGGCTCTCACGCCGGCTCCGCTGGTATGAGTGACGCCCGCCGCTGGCGAATATTAAGAACACTGATTGAGTACATTGATTTTTTATTAAGAACAAACTACACGGCGCCGCCTTTGAGCGCAGGAGCTGTGCTCACACCTCCGGGTCCCGTGTTACTGAGGCGTCGGATCTCGATCCACACCCACTCGATCACCACAATGAGAACCCTGCCGCGGCTGCCCAGCGTCTTGCTGGTCGAGGTGTACCACAAGCAGCGGTTTCCACAGTCGTCTGTCTCGCGCACCTGTGAAACAACACACGGACATTGCGTTGTGTTGTGCTGCCGGCGACCAGACGGGGTTTGCCATGAGAGTTTTGTCTGTTTCGCCACACTAGCTGGTGTCGGTGTTAGGGTCAGTGAGCAGAAGACGAGATGCGCTTGCAAACGTCGCTGGGTGCGGAAGCGTTCGCCGCGGCCGGAAAGACGGCCCTGCATCCATTTGCGACGCGCGCTGACAACACGGCCGTACGTAACTTACCTTCCCTGTGGCCAGCTCGTCCAACGTGGTGCCGGCCACCGCGCCCGCCCGCAGGCCGCTCAGACTGGAGATGGCGACATTTATGTTGTTTGGTCCGTCATCTTTTCTTCAGGAGCACAGTCATACCAACTGAGATCATACGACAATCGTGGTGAAATGAACGACTGCACGAATTCAAGGGCATCGTTTCTTATAGGAAGCAAGCAACTAGTAATTCCATATGCTCTGAACTGGGAAATAGCAGAGATCCACGGCCGCAATGTTTGTATTCATGATCCGCCTATCTCGCCGGCGCCGCCGGTACCAGTGCCGTTCTGTCCGTCGGAGGTTGCAATGCAGCCCGGCCTGCACGAGGAAGGCCCGCATGCTGCGGAAGCTCCGCCCGTCCGGTGAGACGAGGCGGTGCTTCCCCTCCTCTTGCCAGCGCAAGACTGCCATCTCGGCCTGGCTCCAGCGGGCGTAATGCCGCCTGCTGGCCGGGCTGCTGCTGGCGGCTCTGGTATACTTCCCGAGGCTCCAGCCCCTGCTCCGCCCGGGACGCCTCAAAGTACGGCTGCAGGGCCTCCATCCGGGAACATAAGCCGAACGGCCGGAAATCAACATCACCGCTCGCGCTCAAATGTAAAGCTCGATTCGGACAGTAATTAACGCTTAATGGTGGGCTCACGGTACGGAGCATGTCCCCCGCCCCCTGCAACCACTACTTACTACCCTGATGCCGGTTGCCTCCTCCATTACCACCACCGGACCGGTGGGCAACGGCATGATTCACGCTGGTGGCTGCTGGCAACACATAATCATTAACGTCAGCATCGGTGACACGACAGTGGTCGATCGTTTTGTTTTGTCTGATCGTTTTGTGCGATTCTATACCTCGTAGCTCAGCACACAAACGGAGACCGACTGAGAAATTATGATAGCAATACTGCATGCATTTTGTTTGGGCTTTGATGAGATTTCCCGACTGTTGTTCTGTTCACTTACCGGGGGCGACCGGCATCGGCGCTCCCTGTGCGTGCTGGGGCGGGGCGTCGGACGGGCCGGGCTGTGGCGGGCCGGCAGCCGCTGTCCAACCGCGGGCGGCCGCCACGGTAGAGGCGGCGGGCCGCGCGGCGAACTGCGACGGGCCGACGGGCCACAGGGCTGTTGCTCCAAGCCGACGGGCTGCGATGGGCCGGAGAGCCGCGCCGAGCCTGCGGGCCACGCGGCGGGCCGGCGGGCTGCGGCGGGTTGGAGGACTGTGGGTCCGGACCGGACGAAACTTCTGCATTTGGATTTTTCCTTGTAATAAAAGCAAAACTCCTACGACTCGTAGGGCCAAAGCACCGTACGCCAGAATTCCTAATAAAGTGGCTTCAAGATTTCCACTTAGCGAACCAGTCGTGGTTTTAAAACAAAATGAAATCTTAATTTAATGAAATCACCGCATTTGGGGACCTGAGACGATACCATCTTATACCGAAGCTAAAAGTTTCCTTCTCAAGAAAGAAAGAAAATACCCGCATGGCTACCACCGAACCGTGTACCTCGTCTATGAATTGTTGCTGAGATTGTCAAAAGTAAACACATTAGTCTAAGGGAACAGTCCATGGAAATCTATTTAAAGAGCTACTGTCACTCAAGCTACACTTACATAATTTTGCGGCTGAAGGAGCCGAAACGAAATCGTACATGAATGTCCCACACAAGAGCCAGGAATGTAGATAAAAATGTGCAGATATCCCATACGGCTTTCAAAATCCAGTTTCGTTGACCGTAATCCGTACAGCGGAAGTGAATGAATCAGTATAGCTGCAGCGTTCACTGAAGAAAGACAGCCAGGTCATAACCAGTTGTGACTGTTTGCCAACGGGGAGGTTCATGAGCTACAGTTTCTTGCGAGTTTCATCAGTACACGTAAAGGGTCCATGAGAACGTCCAACGAGACCTGAACTTTTATCAAAGAGGTTTTGTCTAAAAATGGGTGTCATCCGATGCAATCAGCTAAATGGGATTAGCTTTAAATGGTAGTAAGATCAGCGAACGCAAATGGATCTAATAAAGCATCGCTTTTGCAATGAGCATCATTTGATCAGCCACCAGGAGACCAACAAAGTTACTTGTTCTCTTCTGTGGCAGCAAAACCGCTCAGCATGGTCAAGTTAACGAAAATGTTTTGCCGCCCTGCATGCTGACAACAGCGCATTCTGACCCCAAAAATTAATCACGACTTAGCATTGTAAAACAAACTTGTCAACTTACGCAGTCCCAAACAAGACGTATTTGAAAGTGCCATCACTTTTGGTTTTACAGACAGTGGAAATCTCCAAAGGAATAAGTAAACAGGGAAAACTAAGAACGCTGAGTCTCATCAGCGCCACAAGGAAACAGATTTCTTGTGATTTCTAATCTTTTAAATTTTTTTCTTTTTTGTTTTTTTAAATTGCAAGGCGATTTAATGTTTTTCTGTTGAAGTACTTCAATCTGTGCTGATTACGAGGAAAGTAAATCCTTTACCTACCCTACAAAAAACACCGATCAGCGCACTTCTAACAGCAGAGTTCACGAGATATTTGTTGCGATTAAGGCTTATTTACATACGGTTGACGACAGGTGTTACCCGTGTTAGACCGTCAGCCTTTGGTGCAGCCAGATTTGGTAACTTTGAACCATCCAAAATCCCACTAAAAATAGCTTAACCCGAAGTAAGAAATGAATAAGGCAGGTCAGTATTGCCAATAATCAGTATCGTAGATAACTCAATAATGCTAGCAATGCTAGTACTTTTTGCAGGAAAACATTCAGTATTTGTTACGATTTTTTAAACACCAGGCAAATATTTAACAATATGACAGTTTTGCCGTCAAAACGTCGAAAGATGACAGCGGAAAATGTCAGGGTCTGATTTTTATTGCATTTTGCGACGCTTACATGCTGTCATGTTATTAACGCAGTATTTAACGCCCATCCACGTTCGCTCTTGTAAAACGGACTCCGAATTGATCGCTCTTGCACCTGCCTCCGTATTATTGTCATGGTATCCAATTTGAATTTGAATTGGCGTAAGACGGATGCTTTTTCGGCTTGCCAAGCTCTCTTTTTACGAGAACGCTTTTTGGGAACAAAAATGTTTCCGTCCTCGGAGCGACTCTGAGTGTTTCACTAGCCTGGGGACCACTTGGATACTGACTAGCTGAGAAGGGCAAAGAAGGGTCGTCGTGGTCACCACCATCTCCATCCTGCTGGTGAGACTCAAAGATCTTGATGTCATCGAGACTTTTTCCTGCATAAAAAGTTATCCCTCTGTTGAGACCCATACACAGTTTCCCATTTTTGCGATTTGCAATGTTTACTCCGGGAGCCGATAGCCCTGTGAACCCGAATGTCGTGGCCCATGAACCTCGCAAGCAAATCCAGCTCGTTTTTCTTTCGAATTAAAATTTGCAACAGTGTTCCTATACGCTTTCGAAGCGTAGTAGACCAAAGGGTCATTGGGTGCCGAGCTCCACAGAGCATTGCAAACTTCCTGATGCAATCACTTCCACGGAACGGTTCACCGGTCCGCGAGTGTGGGTTTACGGGGATGTATGGATTGCTTTTACGTTTGAAAACTTCGTGTCTTTTCGTGATGAGTACATCTACACACGATTTCATGTCGGCTGTCATCAGGACCGGTGCAGGTCGTCCACGTGTACTTTTTGTGACAAATCGTGTCAGAGATGAGCAGAGGTACTGTTCACTTTTGCTAAGAGAGGCCAGAATTTACGTTAATGTTATCTCTTTCAATGTGAGTTGTTATTTTTAGGCATCCAACCTTACCCTGACACCATCTGTTGAACGTAATAATTTTTGCTAGTGTTGCTTGAGCCAGCTCTTTGGAATATGTTCGGGTGCTTCCCCCATTTTCATTGGATATCTTTGCTGCCCACATTTTTCCGTTCAGAATTTATGCACTTTTTGGACATGTTTTGTAACTGGAAGAATCTGAGGCTTACTTCCTCATGCATGGTGTCAAGTGCTCTAGTTGAAACCTGATTGGTCCAATCCATCTCATACACCTGGATAAATTGCTCAGCGGGCTGCTTAAGGTCCGGGGTTCCCTGCATCAAGGCTTCTGGTTTTATCAGCTTTGCCATGTGTTCCAAACTATGGCCAGTTTTCAGAGCTGGTGATGGAGTCCCAGACTGTCAAATGAAGTTATTGTTTTTACTGCATGTGCCAGTTCCACCAAACTTACCAGGCGTGAAAAAATCCCTCATTATAAGCAGCCGATTGTCACTGTTCTTTTTTTTTGAAGCTGAAGCAAAAGTCTCCCGGTTCCTCTCACTGTGATGCTATCGTACTGTCTTTGGTGACTTTCAAATGATCCACTTTCTAATAGAAGTCTATTTTGCTGCTTTAGAATAAGGTAATCTTGTCTGACTATTTGGGTAATACGATCTTGCCGCATTCCGCAAACTAAAGATTTGATGTTCCGCAGACTGAAGACGCCAAGTTCACCGGGCGTCCCAGGAAGTAGGAGTCTGCCAGCCACTTATGGGATATCTGGCCGTGAGCTGTTGTTGCACGATTTCGAATGTTTCCAGATACAGTCCTCTTTAAAGAAGCTAAGGCAATGGGAAGACGTAATATATTCACTGCTGTCCTTTTTTTCCACCAGGCCCACGGCCAGGTGTAATAGTTCCCCGGATTCATTTCCATAAATGATTTTTTTTGCGTAATTGCCCTTGTGGTGTAAAGCTTGAAATGTTTTAGGTCTTTCGTGCATAAAGAAATCGTTCGTGCGGACATCGTTATCATATCGTACATCGATATCGTCATGGACGATAAGACCTCTCGTTGGTTGTTGTGTTGCCGCACCATATGTCGAGCCAGTTTTTCTCTGCGGCTTTCCACAAAATACACAACAGTTTCTTTTATAATGCACTCCTTTCGGTACGTTTACCTCGACTGGACAAATGCTGCCAATGGACAAAGTCTGCGGAAACGAAGCTGAAGGCTGTCTTGACGAGCTAATGTTGTAGATTCTTGAAGAATGAGAAGATGACGGAGACGAAATATTTTCAGGCATCCAGTCGCTGCATTCCGATGAGGACACTGGAAACATCGTTGCGCGTTATCACTTAGCGTGGCTATGACGCCCCATCTAGGTTTGCGCCGCCTTTTGTTCCGCGTGGGGCCGCGACGCCCCGGCCGGCCGGCCGGCCGCCCTGCGCCGCCGGTTTCGCGCGTCTCGCCGAACCCGGCCGGCCACCTCTATTTGTTTTTACCGTTTGCTCTTTTCCCAAAATACGTTTCCCCTTTATCTCGTGACCTCTTTCGCTCGCACTATATAAACTTGTCGTAAACACGTCCTCGCTCAGGCGGCACATAATGACCAAAATGTCGACGCACGCCTCAAAACCCAATATCAATATCAGAAACGTCCTCGCTCTCTTCTCTCTGGCGCTCAAACTGTTTGGACGTCTCTTCAATACAGAAATTCGTTGTCAGTGATGGTGTGCGATAGTGCAGGGATGTGAAGTGACATAATAGAAAAATAATAGTCCGCGAGGCTCGGGAGTTTCCTTTTACCTTTTCCTAGGTCTCCTGAATTGGAGGTCTCCTTGTTGGCTGAATTGCCACTCTGGAAATTAGTTCATTCCTGCCCTAGCACGCTCGAATTGGAGCTTTCCTTGTACTCTTGAATTGAAGCTCCTGCCTCACCTATACCAGGTTGAATTTGCTGGTTCTTCCTTTCATGCTACTGGATTGTAGCATTGTCGGTTAGGACCCGTATGCCGTCTTGAATTCGATGGCTTTCCTTTCATGCTGCTGAACTGCAGTATTCTGCGCCTGGTTTCCTTGAATTTTCCCACCTATTCGTCCTTACTTTTCTCCTGAGCCCAGCGTCGCGTGTCGCGGACCTCGTGTCCATAAAATACACAATCCACGCCAGAGTCTTGAGACGGACGCTAGGCGGTCAGCGACAATTGTAATAACAGTCCCTTGAAACTAAACTATCGCATACAGCATGAGAACAACGACCAAAAGGACCGACACGTGAGATGAGAAAATCAGGGTAAACGAATGGCGAAAGCAACGTGAGCAGCGGTGAAGGAAACTTAAGTATGCCGCCTGGCAGCCGTCAAACAAGAGCTCCATTAAGACCGGCGCCACCGCGCGGCCGCCCAACAACGACAGTGCACGAAGCTCGTTCAGACAAAGGACAACTAGCACGGTAACCGCCCTGGGTAATGAACGGCATCTTGGTAAACACTGGCCAAAATGGACGCGAATAATAGCGGACACAGGCAATCGAGGATGATGATAAACGATGAATACGACGATAACAGAACAAAGAGATACCAGACTAAATAAAACAACAGAAAGGTAAACTATCACACCCTGGTTTGTCTTAATCAAGTCCAAACAAACTATATGGCATCCCTCTTGTAAACAAGCAACAGTAAAGAGGAAAGAAGTCAATTGAAAAACAGGTTGTCTTACCGAAAGGTCATCCGCAATACCCCATGAGCACTTTAATGCCGCATGAAGACCCTATGCCCTAACGGGCACAAACCGCAATGGCGTCCTGTTTCCTCCGACCACGTCAAAGAGTGGCCGGCCGGCCCCCGCGGCCAGCGAGTCGGTTCGGTCACGTGAGCGACCGAGCCGAGCAGGGGCGCCGTCAGAGCCAGAGCCGTGACGCCCGGGCGGCCAGCATCGGCAACGAGGATATATTGCATGACAGCCTGGCACAGACCTAAAATTTGACCTAGGCTGTGGACTTGACTTTTAATTAAATTGATAGGTGACAACTGATATGAGATGAAGCTGCCCTGAGACATCATGTCATTGAAACTTTAGTCCAAGTATGCTTTTCACTGTGGTTCGGCAACTCGGGAGAAAAGGGTCACATTTGGAATCTGACATGGCCTGTGATGTCCTCATTGGGACCGTGTGATTCGCTTTTGTCCATTGTCTTTGAAATCAACCAAAATGGGCAATTATTTCTCGCGACAAACCAGAGAGGCGGCGTTTAACATCCATCGCCCTCAGTGAACAAAAGGTGGCGAAATATGGCCTACCTCCCGTCCCCCCCCCCCGACTAATGGCTGGTTACAGGACTCAACCCGATTCCGTGTTCCTACCCGTTATTTACGATTCATGTTGGGCGGGAGGGGGAGGGAGGAACAGAATCTGACCCCTACCTTGTGATCTTGAGAAGTATTTGCCCAGTTTGCTAGCGTCAAACCTTTCCCAGCACAAAACATCGTTCGATAGCCTGTAGCAATATCTGCATTCCTTTGGGAGGTTCGAAAATTTTGAAAAATACCGGATAAGGATGCCGAAATAAGAGTATAATAAGGGTGTAACTTATATGAGCTCTCTGGCCACATTCTTTTTTCGATTTTGCCCTACTTCATGTTATTCTACGGACAATTGATACGTCTGTCACATGCGTTAGGACGAGGTCGTTTTTCGAAATTCATAGATTTATCGAGGGCACACAAAAGGGACATGCGCTTCGAGAAACGTTGAATCATTCTGCAAGATATGTTAAGTCTCCATCCAGTATTCGAACTGCGGCGATCCAGTGACGGAAAACATGTTTTGCTGCGTCTAAGTATGCGTTAATGGAGCGCGTGCCGGCTTCCACTTCCTCAGCTAGCATTGTGAGGCGAGCCTGCACAGCGCGCAGAGTGCGCCTGGAGCGCAGACCGCCCTGAAACACTCCCATCTGCGCCGCCATGGCGGTACGATCTGTTGACTGGATCGCCTGCCAAAGAACCAGGAACTTGTTTTTGCACTGGGGCACCCATAAAAATTTAGCGGATACCAACGGTCTGCTTTCTGATGTGCATGAGGCCTACGTTTGGGGCGGTGAGCAAGATACGCCGTTCAGGTTTAGTTTGCCTTATGCTGTAATGGTATATTCCAGTATTTCCTCGCCGGTAGTGCTTTGGTAATGCATTTCTGGGGACCAGTTAATGACACTGACACCAGGACGTCATCTCTTTCCCCAGCACATCTCATGAAGAAATCATGATACATCGTTAACCGTAATCATATCGCACTCGTTATGAGCATTTCGCAGTGCTCAGTGAAGTTAATTTTCTGTATGGATATTGCCATGCTTGTAGTTACATAATGCTTTTAGGGTAGGTCGCAATCACTAATATTGACGGGGCGAACTCAAACGTTTGTGACTTTATCGCGGAACATTACAGAGTGAGCATGTAGAATGGTCCGATATCCCCACTATAATACTACAAGTGTGGTTACTCCGACCCAGTCAAAAACGTTGCTGTCTTTAGTGTTGCGCATTAAGCCAACAACTTCCGCACTTGTGAATGACGGACTGGCCCAATTAAACTTGGGTCAAAGTCATAATGGGTCGGAAGTATGAATCGAGGTCGCCGACTCGTCGAAGGATGTCGAAATCCCGGGGGCGGGGTGGAAACAATTTGCTGCCAAAATGATGTTCAGATGTTGTTGTTGCCACAGACGGGTTTTAGCTGTTTCCATGGCTGGGTGTCATTTTCCACTCAAAATTGCAAATCTGGCCACGCTTTCAAACAGGGTTGCGACCAAAGGGGATCGGTACTCTTGGGGTTAAAAAGGTAACTTTTTACCCATCACACGTGAAAACAACCTTCCACACTCGAAAATGAAGCGCCCGAAATCTGAGCGAATAAATGTTTTCAGACTGAAAGCGGTTTAGGTTTATCCTGAGCCCCTCCTTGGCGGAATTCTGGCTACGCGTTTCGTATTACAGGACCCAATGGAAACCGTAATTCGGTGACACGACCTCCTTTGGTGCAACGATGTAGAGTTATTGTGTGGCGGAAAAGAGTCAAACTGGGTATCGGTGTAACCAAAAGATGACGCTTCAAAGCGTCACACTCGTTTTCTCGGTGCTTTGTCGCTTCAGATTTCGAAATGGCTTGGCGAGAGGTCCAACCCTCCCGTGCTGTCGAAGGTGGCCGATTGAGACATTGCGCGGGTCAAGAGACAGCAACATGTTTCACTACTCGTCATGTTCCTTCATTCCACAGCAAGAAGTCATACTGACGTTGTTCAGCTTTGTCACAAAGTGCCAAAACCCGGAAGCGTGATCGCAAAACTGGCTCCCAATGTGGAGAAGAAGGATTCGCAGTTGTTACTGATGCGTTCTGCTAATCCAAACATTGACATTCGGCGTGTTGGCATGCGACGCCACTGTCGCGAGAGGTAGCGTTTTAGCCGGGCGAAGGGTACTTCCAGCTGTGGTTGAACCTGAGAAAAGCAGCGTTATGAAACAGGGAAAACTCTCCCATTATGCGATGTGAGCAGTTAAACACCGCCTAAGATTATTTCTCCGGCAGCTGATGCGGTGCAATTTCTTTGTCATTGCATTCAGAAATGCAATTACTACCAGCAGAGGAGTCGTTTTGTGCAAACGTTTGGGGAGGAGGCGAGCCCAGGGCGCAACAAGCTAATTCCCCCGCAAATGTGGGTTTCGTAATTGATTTAGGCCATTTTATTTTGACCGGAAGAAATTTAAATCCCTTTTGTCCGTATTTAAGCAATAAAAATTGGCATATCGCCCGATATATATATATATATATATATATATATATATATATATATATGAACATATAGGCATATAGACAGATCGATCTGTAGACAGATAGGTAGATAGATAGATAGATAGATAGATAGGTAGATAGATGATAGATACATGATAGATGCACAGACAGATCACTTGGTGCTTCATTCTTTACTTTTTGCCTGTCTGTTATCTATTGCGGCCGTTCTTTTTGTTATTATTACCTATTTCGATATCCGATATATACGATGATCGCTATAAAGATTATGTGGGTTGATATCCTGACCCAGCGTTCTGACGACTTCTAAGACCGTGCACATTTTTTTTGGGGGGGGGGGGTGCTGAGGTCTTCGTTAGTTTTACGTGCTGCTATTGGCGGCTTATTTAGCTTGATGCCCGCGAACCTGAATTTCCACTGCATGTATTCCCTCGTTAAAACGGGCAGAAAACACGGGGGTACAAAACAACTTGGGGTTTGCCAGGGCCATCACAAAAGAATACAAATCGACACCCCGGACTGCAACATTCTGATATCATTTTGTGTTAAGGCAACGGCGCATCTTCGTTGTTTGCATACTAAATTGGGTTTTGAAACATAACATGGCACTATGTCATTGTTTTCTGCTTGTTGCTAACAGTGTAGGTACACCGTGTAACTGTCATCTGCTTGTTACTAACATTGTAGGTGCACGAAACACGGTTCTTTGACGGCGATAAGAACTGTCACGTGTCTCCTGTATCTGCGTTAATAGTACGATTCCCTGCCGTCTGCAGGTTGATGGAAACTCATTAGTGATTACGGTGCGCCGATGCCCTTAGCAATACAGTCACGCATAGCATTAAGAACACTGAATCAGAAACTTCGACTACTTTAAAAAAGCTTTCCCGTACCTCTGGATCCTGGCCGTCTAGGATGGCCTCCCATGCCTCATCCAAGTGGTGCTCTGGCGCCAGCAGTATTGCCAGCGCCCTCCGAGCCCACCGGCTGAGAGCGCACGTTCGGTCCTCTCGGAACAAGACACCAGTACCCAGTCTCCTCATTTGTGGGACAAACGTTTTGAACACTTTGCATCACAACACACGCTACCCATCCCTTATCCTTGAGAATGTGTATGTTCATTTTGTTGCGACTTCTGTTGCCGTTGCCCTATTCAGCATTCATATTCTGCAACCAGTTGCACAGTCAACGGCTGCGGCGACGGCAGCGGCTGCGGCTGCTTCATCGGCGAAGGCAGCGGTTCTGCTGCTTGAAGCTCGTTATCCTGCTTATCAGAAGTGGCTTGTGAGTGCACCGCTCAAGTCCGCACGATATATGCTGTCGACGTCTTGGTCGCTGCTGGTCTTTGTCATCGTTTCCATTGCTTGCTACCATTACGTTTTTCTTGTACCTGCGGGCGAGTCGTTTTCTTTCGTTTTCGAATCACTGGTCTTCTGGACATACTTTATTTGCGCACTTATGTCTCCTTGCCCCACTGCGGGAAAGAGCTCGAGCTTGAGTGAACGAGTGCACACGTTGCCAGTGCGTCGTTTTTCTGGGAAGCAACCGGCCAACATTTCCATGCGCTGCATTGTGAAACAACAGCTGTCCGAATGTTTTCCTTTTCTCATCCGCCTCTCACGCCGGTTCCGCTGGTATGAGTGACGCCCGCCGCTGGCGAATATTAAGAACATTCATTGAGTACATTGATTTTTGATTAAGAACAGATTACAAGGCGCCGCCTTTGGGCGACAGAGCTGTGCTCACACTTCCGGGTCCCGTGTTACTGACGACGAGGCGTCGGATCTCGCCCCACAAGATCGTCAGACCCACTCGATCACAACAATGAGAACCCTGCCGCGGCTGCCCAGCCCGGTTTCCACCGTCGTCTGTCTCGCTCACCTGTGAAGCAACACACGGACATTGCGCTGCGTTGTGCTGCCGGCGACCAGACGGGGTTTGACACGAGAGTTTTGTCTGTTTCGCCACCACTGGTGTCGGTGTTAGGGTCAGTGCGCAGAAGACGAGATGCGTTTGCAAACGTCGCCGGGTGCGGAAGCGTTCGCCGCGGCCGGAAAGACGGCGCTGCATCGATTTGCGACCCGCGCTGACAACACGGCCGTACATCACCTACCTGGCCGCTGGCCAGGCCGCCCAACATGGTGCCTGCCACCGCGCCCGTCAGCAGGCTGCTAAGGCTGGAGATGGTGAAATTTTGGTCCGTCATCTTTTCTTCAGGGACACAGTCATACCAGCTGAAGGTCATACGACAATCGTGGTGAAATGAACGACTGCACAAATTTCAGTACACCGTTTTTCTAGGAAGCAAGCAACCAATATTTCCACATGCTCTGAATTGGGCACATCAGAGATTCACAGCCCCAGAGATTTCTGTTCCTTACCTGCCTATCTCGCTGGCGTTGCCAGTGCCAGTGCCGTTCGGTCCAGCGAAAGTTAAAATGGAGCCCGGCCTGCACGAGGAAGGCCCTCATGCTGCGGAAGTTCTGCTTGTCCGGCGAGACGAGGCGTTGCTACACTTCTACGTGTCAGCGCAAGACGGCCATCTCGGCCGGGCTCCAGTGGGCGTAATGCCGCCCGCCGGGCCGACCGGCGGCCGCCTGCTGGCCGGGCTGCTGCTACCGTCTGCTGTACGTCCGGCGCCAGACCCTGCTCCTCCCGAGCCGCTTCATAGTACGGCCGCAGGGCCTCCATCAGGGAACATAAACCGAACGGCCGGGCGTCAACATCATCGCTCGCGCTCAAGTGCAAGGCTCAATTCAGTAGTTAATGCTTCATGGCGGGCTCACGGTACAGAGCATGTCCCACGCCCCCCAAAACCACTGCTTGAATCCGGTTGTCTCCGGCGGGGGCGTCCCTGAGCCTCCTGAGGCCGACCTCGTCACTGCCTCAGTCGTTCCTGAGGAGACTCGGGTGGCCACTTCTCGGCATCCATCCCAGTCTTGTTCTACAAACAGGAGAAACTGTATTGTCTAATGGATTACTTCATGGCGAATCGAATGCCGTCTTCTTCGACTCTTATTTCGGGGATTTAATTCTCGAGCGCAAGCGGGTGATGGACACAGAAGCCCTTCCCCCGTAGCAATAACCCAAATGCATATGTGCGTCATGTGGACAGCAGTAGTTAGCATCGTTCTTCCGTTCACCCAGCTACACAGAAATAAATCACGCGCACTGAAAATCCGTGGGATATGCAGTAGGCCGCAGACTGGCAGAATGGACGTATGTTTGCGTCAGCATCAATGATGGACAATACCTTCGCATGGATCTTGGCCCTGCTTCGTCAGCGTCGCTGAAGGTGGAGCGTGACGGCGACGACGGGGCAGTCGCTTCAAGGCACACCTTCCGGTGCCGCTTGAGGCCGGCTGGAACTCCGGCTCAGGGCTCTTGGAGGCATTCCGAGTTGTTCCGTTCACGACTTCAGCTGGAAACATCACCACATTAAATCAACGCGCAAGATCCCGACGACGTAGCGGAACACCTTAAAGACATTAAAGCGGTTAGTTAAAAGTCGTTCTTTTTCTTTTGGTCCAATGTGCTGAAAACGTTGCGAGGAGGAAGAATTTCGCTTGCTTTACAGTTGCTGTTTAAAGAAAAAAGTTAACACTTCTCAAATGTTATTTACCTTTTCAGTATGTGTGCCCAAAGTCCATGGTTATGAAATGTTGTATGTCTTTTTGTATAATGTGCAATTGAAGTATGTATCCCAAGGAAGTCATTTCACCAAAGAAATATGCATTCCAGTAACGTAAGCTGACCAATCAAAATGCGTAAAAATGCACAGGACTTGACATGCGAAGACCATTTCCATCTCATTATGTTCCAAGGTACAATGCAAAAAGCAGGCATTCAAATGAGCATCTCAGAGTCCTATAAATTCGGGAACGGGGAGCGGCATTGGTTAACGTTAACGCAAGGTGTTTCCTTTTTGGTCAGTTGCAGCTATGTTCGTGCTATACATTACATTACATTGCGTTGCGTCACCTGGATATGATTCGCAACCACTGAAAGTTTCATTACGAAAGGGTCTTTCTGCTGCATCATCGAAGTAAGGGGTTTACAGTAACTGCTATTGGTAAATGTGCACGGGAAATATTTGTATTCTTCGTCTCATTTTGTAACACCATCATCGCATCAGTTTGCAAAACGCATGTGGCCAATGCAAATCATACGGTGCAAATACAAGAGCTCAAGAAAAAACGTTCATGCTCTTTGCAAGTTTGCGTTAAGCATATGCACTTCGTACTTACCATATGTCCTGACGCCTTGCTGTTTGCATAAATCTGGAAGACAGAAGTGCATGTATAGGCAACCATCGTCATCTTCGATCGCCGAACAGACCGCCTCTCTTCGCAAGCCCTGCTTTAATGTTTCCGAAAGCATTAACTGCAGGAGAGCGACTTGATGTGAGAGATAACGATGTGATAACATGTCGCACATTTCAGATCATAATTCCATATGAATGGTGAAATGAACGTGAAGAGTGTTATTGATTGTGACATGAGTAAAATGAAAACAGATAATGCGTTTTCGGGCTTACTTTAGAGAAAACTGTTCCACAGCCCAAACGTTTTGAGCTCTGAAATAAGACATCTACATTGTTGCGTGGAAAAAAACTAGCCCAGGTTTTCCTGTGGCCTTCAAGTTTTCTTAACAACCTTGATGACGTACTTGGGTACGTAATGAATTTTATTAATGACGCAAGAAAAACGAGGCCAAGCATGCACTGGTGTAATACAGTTTTCCAGTGGTAAAAAAACGGATTTTTTTAGCAGGCGTTTTCCGATGTAGTGCTTACGTCCCAGATTTCCACGACAAAATTTCAATGTGCAATCATGCATGAATATATTGTACTGCCAGACGAGTGCCCGTTTACAGCGTTTTTCCTAACAACAGTGGTTCCTGCACATTTTTGATCACATGACAACCGTCATCTTGATTTCCGAATTGGCACTCACCCTGAGTTTTTGCAGCGAGTAGAGGGAACTCCTTTTCCAGGTTCTTCTCCCGACCACGCCGAATCGTTATCCAAGGATTATTATCCTCAGGCTCAGGCTCGTTCTCAGTTAGAGCTGAAAAAATCCTCAACCGTTCAAATCTGCTTGTGCGTTGAAAGATGATGGTGAGAATGAGAAGCGAAGCATAATTAACTGAAACCATCGGCGTGTGAGAAGTTCATTCCCGATGAAGTGGGAACTTCAAACAGTCATGAAACGTGTCAAATGAACGTCTTTATAGTGTCTGAATAACCTCTGTCCTTTCAGTGTTTAGGAACCTTCCGTAACGAAGTAAACGGTAATTTCTAGTTATGGCCTATGGAGATAAGATGTGCTATGAAGCAATGGATGTGCTGGAAGGTCTGCTGTTGGTCATGTTTTAGAAATGGTCGTATAAGCCGTTGGCTCAATGAGAGTAGTATTTATTAGATTTCATACGAGACTCCATAATGCCTAAGCGGAGCAACAAACGTCGTGCAATGGCGCAGGAGCGAAAGCGTTTCATAAGGAAACTATGACTTGCTTAACAAGTCTGGCTAGCTACATAAATTTGAAAACACGTTGCAGGCAAGTGTACAAAAAAAAACAATGGCAGGGTCCATGGTCTCGACAAAAAAGGCAACACGTGCGGCGTAAAAAAATCTGCCTGATAAGCAAACTCACCATGCGAAATGAATTCCCTGTAGAAATCCGGGATGTCAGCTACAGCACGCCATTGCCGGGCCCTGAAAGGAAATACAGAAATGTAATACGATCCATAAAAAAAAAACAGCAAATGCAGGCATTTCATCCTTCTCATACTGTCATTCAAGCATTGCTTTGACATAGGTACATAAGACATAGGCAAATACATATACATGAAATATGAAACCCCAAAAAAGCAGTGAAACATTGCGTGGTTGGCAATTATACTTTTCCAAGTCGACGATTTAATGTGCCAGCATTCATCATGGCATACCTCAAAGTAACTGCTCTAACACGAGCATCGTGGATTCATTTAGATTGTTTTCGCGCTTTAGAGGTAAACATGTTGCCGATAAGAACAGCTAACCTGTGGCCAACAAAACGGACCAGCACCATGTGGCTCATATCTGTGTGCTTGTCCTGTAAGGTCTGATCGATGTGCATTTGAAGAAAATAATAAACGCTGAGGCCTCAACTAGGATTACGAATTCAGACAACCTTTGTGCATTCCATTACACTTGTTACTAATACGGGCTAGACGATGGTTATTTGTTTTCCAGTCATGGTATGAAATAAGATAAGAACTGATCCGTAATGACTCAGTTCAGTCTTACGCCGTCGGATTTTATTAATCGTCGTGACTCTTTTTAATGGAGCTACTTGAAGAAGTTATGGGCGCCGAATGACCCTGCAGTCGGTGCGCCCCTAAGCCCCAATAACCAACTAACCAACCAACTCAGTTCAGTCTACTGAAACGAACACTACTGAAACGTCCTTAAATAATTAACATTTCAGTACCTTTTACGCGTGAGTTCACAGACATGTGGCAAGAATATCGAAAAAGGCGTACCTTTGCCAATGACGACGGACACTTCAGAAGCTGCGTTGACACCTTCACCTGAAACAAGTAACTGTGCGACTGAAAGGTCAGCCTTATGTAGTCCTAGACACTGCCTGAGGCGTTTTCCCGCAGGCGGAACGTGTGAAGTTGGGGTCACACGTCCGTAGCGAATGGTACAGGTAAATTCACTTTGTTCGGAACGACTGCATTCATTGCATGGACGTTCCTTCTACAAGAACACCTGTAGATAAAGCCCATACCCCATACCCTCTACCCGTCATTAAATCCGGAACACTCCTCGCTAGCACAAAAGTCGTCTTCCTTGCCAAACTGGTTTCTAAGGTCGCGGAGGGGTGCCACCCAGGACGAATGCCCGTGCTGCCGTAAAGTGTAATCCCACATTTCGTCTGGACAGACCACGTGCAGACGGCGTGGCATCCGTGCCCGTTTCGGGTATGGACCAGTGCCAAAATTTTGCAGGACCAGACGTGACAAAACTGTTACGCAAAACCGCAGATAAAATATAGCTCATGCTGCGCTGCGGCACAGTTTTAACTTTCAGCGCTTCACATTGGATGGTGAAGACAGTTATCAGACATTGCAATACGCTTTTTCAGATCACGGTCATAGGCGTACTGTGAAATTTTGTGGATGATGTTAACGCTATGTTCGGTGAAAGTTAACGTCAAATATGCCTGTTCTTTCATCAACTGCATATTTCATTCGATGTTGCATGATTTAAAGTCATCTACTGTTGAATGAACTAACTGCGTTTCATTTTGGAGTTCATTTCTCTGTTTCAGTTGGGTTTTACTTCTCGCTCTTATGTTCTCATGTTCGCAATGCTCACTGAACAGACGAGAAAGGGTACAAGTATCAGCCGCGGCACACGACGATCAGTCGCTATCTTGTCGTGGTATGTCATGGCATAGGCGTAGGGAAAGTCGACGCTAAATATCCTTGTTTCACCAGTCGCATAGTTCATTGGACGTTCGATAATTTTCTCCGTTTCATTTGGGTTTTATCTTACGCACTTACGTTCTCATGTTCACAGTGCCCACTGAATAGACGAGAAAGGGTACGAGTGTCATATCGGCGAATGCAACGATCCATCCGAATATACTTTTGCTCTTTTGGGCTAGGTGAGCGAAATGCAGGTTCAGACATAACCTCCCCATGGATTAGCCACGCGGGCGCCGGGACATTTGCGGCGACCACATGTCCTTCCAGAATTGGCGGCAGACGAAACAGAGCCAGCTCACCAGGCCCCCGCTCGTTACCGGCGGGACGCCGACAGCGTGGGTGTCCGAGCACGGCGAGACCCTCCAGGACCGAAATAGACAGCACGGTGCGGCGGCAGCGGTCCCCCTTTGGCGTGCCCAGTTTGAAAGGGCCGAAGCTTTTTCTACTAAAACAGCGCATCGACGGCAACTGCGCCGAAAACGTTAGGCAATTTCTGAAGTAAAGCGGCCTCGGCTTTCGTCATCTCGAAGTTTTTTTGGACCAGGCCTATTAGGAATTAAACAAATGCAATTTCCCTTCGGAAATACGCAAGTGAAAGATGGGTGTGTATGAACACCCATTTGGGACGTCTGTGGGCAACAAAGCAAGCCTTATCTTTCTCCAGAGGGAGAGGAGCCCAGTGATACCCCGCTTTGTTCAGTGCTGAGAAGATGGCCATCGAGGTCAGCCGCGTTGTCCTGTACTTTGGTGTTATCTGCTGGTGCGTGATTGCCGCGGCAGTTGGGAGGTAACGAAACATTTTTAGGGCGGTGGTGTTCCGTCCCTGTGTCGTGATGAAAGGGCAGCCTTTTAGCGCTGAAATGTTTCTATCCGCGTCATCCCCTTATACAGGATATTTTAAGACGATTGACAGCGTTAGACCGACATGGAAAGAGAGTGACACTCTGTTGGATCCCAAACCACGTGGGGATATCTGGCAACGAATGAGCCGATGCAGCCGCGAAGCGTGTGTCACGCATGTGTGTCACGCGACGAATGTCATTGCCTGCCAAGGACTTTTATCGTGTGTTTTCGTCGTATATGTATGACTTGTGGCAGCGTGAGTGGGATGCGCTCGGTCCGAATAAACTCAAAAGTATTAAACCCCGCCTAGGAACTTGGGCCTCAAGTTCACGCGAAAGCCGGCGAGAGGAGGTTATTCTCTGTCGTTTGCGCCTAGGCCACACCTACGTAACGCATCACCATCTGTTGAAGGGCGAAGAGAGAGGGATGTGCCCCCGCTGCAGTGAGCCCCTCACTGTGCACCATGTGCTGATCACATGCAATGGTTTGACTTCAGAGCGTTTGCGGCACTTTGGCCACAGTGCGACACCTCGCATTTTTCTGGATTTGCTGAGTGACGAGTCTCGTTTTATAGAGACGGGACAGTTGTTCCGTTTTTATTGGATGTCGGTTTTTCTGCGTTTTTTTTACGCTACTAGTCACATGTGTTTTATTTTGTGTATGCTGTTGTAGGCAACTTTTTTGTCTTGACATAATTGCGCTATATTACGCCGTCGGATTTTATTAATCGTCGTGACTCTTTTTAATGGAGCTACTTAAAGAAGTTATGGGCGCTGAGTGACCCTGCAGTCGGTGCGCCCCTAAGCCCCAATAACCAACCAACCAATCGTATACACAAACAGACCCATCACAGAAAAAGGAGCAATCGATGTTTGTTTTGTGAGGCAAAAGCAATAAACACTTCAAATGTCACGTGTAAATTTTTAGCAGAATAATGTAAACCCAACCAGACGATTGTGCCTGAGGGCACACGTGCCACGTGTGTCCTCTCCCCCATTAAGACTGCACTAATGGTGCCAACAGAGCGCCAGATCCAAGCGAGACTGACAGAACGCGTGTCAAAATTCGAAAAACGCATGTCGAAAAACATCGAAAAAATATCAAAAAAGGCATGTCCAAAGTGGTTCGTAATGTCAGCTTCGTCAGAACTGATTGTCATTATATGAAACAAGTTATGAAACAAACTGGAATTAACCCTCGGCCAAGTGAGACATTTTCTAAGGTTAATTGAGAGAAAAAAACACAAAAATTTAGACACTTAGCTTTTGGAACAATAAGGGTAGCTGGAGTCAGAACCGGCGCGCAGTTTGTTTCTTCTAGTTCCAGACAGTTGGACTGAACTGATATAGCACATGCCACGTTCAAGTTTCCAAGTCCAATAAAAGGGGTTACATTGTGACAAAACAAAAGAAAACGTACGAGTGGACAAACCGTTTAAGGCACGGCAGCCACTTCACTTCCCAAGGACAAATTGGCTTTCAAAACCTTTCTGAACTAAAAAGGTAGGGGTAACTGTGGCAGTGAAATCCTTGGTAACAGTGAAATTGTTGAACCTGAAAAACTTTACATTGTCTAAAGGGAAGCAGTATATCATGGTAACACACTATGTCCTGGTTGGGAGTCATCAGAAACTACACCAGACTGGGCCATTTTGTCCCTGTCTAGGCTTTAGTTAATAAATGTATTTAAAATGGAACATTGCATTCAAAAACAGACATGTGACGGGATCCCCACAGAATGCAGGTCATCCTCGTCTTGCGTCGGATTCTAAGCTGGCCACGGTAAGCGTTGGTCGCCTGAGCACCGCTTTGCTCCAGAGGAGCACGACTTTTCCGAGATGACACAGTGACTAGTCCAGGTTACCAAGGGGCTGAATACAAGGCAAGGAATAATCTGCATTCCATCAGAATCCCGGCACATGTCCGTTCATAAGACGGAGAGTCTCCAGTGGAATATGAATTCAAGACAGTTTTTATATGATACTTTTGTTTGTCGGTGGCGAAGAGCTCCAGCGCAACAAAATGTCTTCAGAATAGAATTCCAAGGTAGACTGACTTCCCGAAATCAAATGGAAAATCACGGAACTTCGCTTTGAAATAATGATAAGAATGTAAGCTGATGACGTAATTTTACTGAAAATAGCACATCATCATTGAAGTCACGGTATGGAAGGGCTGTGATGTTCCAAAAATGCGAAATCATTTTAACTTTCGCTTTTTGCAAATAATCATATTATAAACGCAGTACTTGACGTCCTTCCAGGACCGTGTTTTCAAAACTGTATCAGCTTCACTGGCACGAATGCATTCCTCCTTGTTTGGAACTCTTAGCGTTTCTAACTGAGTTTTGAACTGACGCCGAATAACTCCGTTGTCTAATTCTGCCCATTTGCGTTTTTTCCCAGTCGGCCTTGTGCCCATCCTCCTCTGGGGTGATTTCCTTTTCGTGCCAATGCATCCTTGCTTCAGCCTCACGGCAACAGGTCCGGGGCTGTCATTGTCTATATGCTCCGGCTGCTGATCCACGTCCGTGGCGTCGCTAGAGGGATCATGTGACGCAGCACTTTCGATTAGCGTATCCACCGGATGAACATCAGTTTCGTCTAGAGACTTTCCGGAATTGCAGCAATACCCTTATCCAAATCCATTAAAAGCTTTCCCATTTTGGCCAGCTGCAGGGTTTTGTCCGGAAGACGGTAAAACTCTGTGCACACGAATATCGTGGCCCATGAAGTTTGCCAACATGTCCATTTCATTGTCTTTCACGCTCAGAATTTGAGAAAGTGTTCCAACGTGTTTCCGAAGTTTGGTTGACTTCAGAGCCTCAGGAAATTTTGCACCACAAAGTTGTGAAAATTTTCTAACGCAGTCGCTGCCACGAAGTGGATCACCAGCTGCAGAACGAGGATTTGCGAAAATGTAAGAGCTATTGGCGGACACCCCGACTTCCTCTCGTCTTTGTATAAGAATTTCAACACAAGATTTCATTTCTGCGGTCAGCAGAATCGGTACAGGTCACCCACGTCTCCCTTTTGTGACCAGAAGAGTTAGGGCCGAACAAAGAAATTCTTCGCTGCTGCTCCCAATTTCGGGAGTAAAAGGCGTTTTATCCCTATTTTCGTATGTTTCTACAGTCAAGCGGCCTGCTTCTCCCTGTCGCCTGCTCTTCAATGAGATAATGTTGGCTAGCGTTGTCTCAGCCAAATCCTTGAAATCTGGAGGCGAACATGTCGCGTTTTCAATTTCGTCACGCAAAACCTTGATTTTTTTCGCAGAGAGTTTTTTGCATCTTCTGTACGTCTTCTGTTATGGGAAGTATTTGTGGCTTTTTCCATTTGATTTCGTGCAGTGTGGCATGTGCCCTCGATGACACCTGGTGTGTCCATTCCATGTGGTAAAGCTGAATGAATTTTTCAGAGGAATTTTTCACTGTCATATTATCCTGCATTATGGCTTCGGCCATAGGTATGCCCGCCATCTTTTTTAGGCTTTGCCCAATTTTTAAAGCCAAAGACGGTACGCCGTACTTGCTGGTTTGCTGATCATACGAGGACAACGTTTTGACGGCTGACACTATCGTTTCAAATTTTTCTGGTGTTAGAAAATCTCTGATGTACAAAAAGCTTCCTGTCAGCTTTCGAAGTTCTTGCAACAGTCTGTCAATCTCCCGCATGTTGGCACTCACATGATGGCACTGATGAATTTGGTTGCCGTCTGAATGTGAAAGCATCCGAGAGCCAAATTTTAAGATAAGGGGGTCGCTTTTTATCAACAGCGTAAGGCTGTCTGACCTCATGTTACTGATGAGTTGTCGAATGTTTGAATTTAGACTGTAGTTATCTGTGAGCAAAAGTATCCCTGCTACCTGTGGCCGAGATTTTGATTTATTCCTCGCTCCGGGACACGTCAACAGATACATCCACATCCAGTGAGACTTAAATGTAAGTGTGGTCTTCTTTATAACACATAGACTTCTATATAGTCTTCTCATATACAGCTCTATTTCAGTCGTCTCCAGAACACATTACGCCCGCGCCGCCCGAACCCTGTTTTCCGACTTCTGCTTCCCGGCGACCCGGCGGCCCGACCTCGACTGTTCATCACGTGGCATCAGTCTCGACCAATCCGGACCGCACATGTCCGGATTGGCGCCACGCCGGTCAAGGTGACCCGACAGTTACCGACACCCGCCGGGCGCCGGCACGGACCGGCCCGGCGCCACCCAGGGCGGCCGACCCCGCATTCAGAATTTGCGCAGCCCCCCTACATAAACATGCCGAGACAGTGTGAACAAGGGATGTATGACACATCGTTTTTGACAGAACATGGTCTCCTCCCCGTTTTGACTTTACCCCCTGATTTAATCATCTCAATATTGTTCGGAAAGCTCCCTTTGTTACAAAGTGTTCTAAATGCGCGCCGCCTTTCTGCGCTGTTAAGTGGAAGGGACATAGCTGCTTCGACCTCACGCTCATTTTTGTGCTTTCTTGTCAGATGCCTGGCTATTTTTTCTGGCTTTTCTCGCAAAACACGCAGATGTTACGCCTATCATGTCATGGCTTTAACGCAGTTTCCACAGAAAATTCCCTATTGGCCCCTGTTTCTGTTGTTTTTTCGCACACGCGATGTGGTGAAGGGGATTTAAAAATGCATCCAGAAGACTAGGAATGTGATGATGACGAACTCCAATTTTCGGGCTTCCACGATTCTGAAAAATATAGAATCTGTGTTACCTCAAGTACAAAGGTGTGCAATAACGCTGCGCTCAGACCAGCCGTCAAGGTGTAAGGAAACATCACGGTTTTACAACAAACCTCATGGCCTCCACGCACATGCTACAAAGCTTGACCCATATGGTACTTTACGATCGCAGTGACCGCAGGGCGTTACAAACGCATCAGTCATATGCTTCAGCAAATGAAACGACATGCGTTGCTTCTTCATTTCGCATACGTTTGTATTTGCGTGATGGCAAAGCCTTGCATATTGTATTGTACTTGATTTACATATATATATTTATAAGATATATATTTATTTGTTATATATATTTATAAGAAGTCCAAAAATATCCCCCATTTTGACTTTTCTGCCTCCCAATATCCACCTCTTCCTAAATTTTGCAAACTTCTTTCTATAAAAACGTAGTTTATGTCATGGCAAATCGATTGCTGTTTGTTGCGATGACATCGGATGTGTAGCTCTCGAGATCTCGGGGGATTCCCCCCCAAACCGAGCTACCCATCACAGTGCTGAGCTTCGGATCACGCTAGCTCAATACCTTGTACATCACTGTGCACAACGTTTCGTTAGGCCTATGCCACTTGCATTGCTACGGGCAAAACGAATGCCATAAAGCACACTCACCAACTCGACGCCGTCGTGCACGTGGATCATCTTTCTCCCTCACGACAGACGTTTCCGTTTCCTCCTCCTCAGCAGACGAAGAGTCTGGAAATTGCATCAGTGCTGTTAATGTTATTTGAAAAAAAGACGAACATAAAGTCACGGTTAGCGTTGTGGAGCTGAATCCACTGCACTATCTTCTTACTCGTATTCGTATCTAGGTCGGGTGAAGAACCAAAAATTAAAGGGGAACTGATAACACGTCCCCCTTACCGAAAGACAATGGTTGACGGACGCCAGATCTCATTGGCTTCTTTTTTTTCCTTCCGTGAAACTGTAAAAATGAAATACGACTTTGCAATCCGCATGTTACATTCACAACTGAGGTATTATAATTATTCCGAACTTTCTATGTGTGAAAGGATTCGAGAATTGCAATACGATGCTTGGCATACTGCTACTGGACACATTATGGGTCCTGTTGAGGAAAAAACTGACTCAATGTTTATAGGACTGACGAAGCAAACTGGCAGGCTACATATCGTTTGAAACAAACTGCGTTGCTGTACGCAGTGTTTCTTCATCCCTACCGCTCTCACCTGGCCGAAAGCCGGAGTCTATAAATCCTGGATCGCTGATTGAACTACAGTTTGCACTGGTGGATTCAGGGCATGAGAAAACCTTACGGCAATTTTGGTCCCGATCTGAGACACGAGGGTGTCACCCCTTCGTCGATCTGTCGTGGACTGACACAGTTGCCGTGTGCCCGGAAAATCCCAGGTTCAAATCCAGATAATAGCGATATTTCGTTGTCTCTCTCGACAACCAGCGTGAGAGGCTGCGATAAGAAATAGCCCTGTTCGTCGAGAATGTCGATGAATAACCGAGTAACGATTATTTTTACATTGCTACTGGCAAAATGATTGCCAACGATCACACTCACCAACTGGACACCGTAGTGACCGTGAGTCTTCTCTGTCGTCCACGACAGCCGTTTCCGCTTCTTCTTCCTGCTCAGCAGACGAATAGTCTGGAAATTATATCAGTGCGGTTAATATTTCTTGGACTCTAGGCCCCTCAACCAGAACGAAAACAGGTCTAGCCAAGAGAAATGACTCTGCTGGTCGAGAGTGTCGACGAATAATCAAATAACGATTGCTTTTACACTGCTAGAGCCAAACGACTGCCACCGATCACACTCACCAACTAGACGCCGTCGTGTACGCGAGTCTTTTACCTCACCCAGGACAGCCGTTACCGCTTCCTCCTCTATCAGACGAAGAGTCGGGAAATTATACCAGTGCTGTTACTCATTTCAAATAAACCGGTACCACCATCACGGTTGGCGTTGTGAAGCTGTTTCCAGTAACAAAAGCCTCGTTATTATTTTTGTACTCGTATTCTTATAAAGGTGTGGTGGACAACAAAAAAAAAGTTGAAAGGGGAACGGGAAACTCCTTCGCTGGTAACACTTTCCTCTTACCGGAGGACAGCTGCTGACGGGCGACAGATCTCACTGGCTTCCTTTTTTTCTCCCGTAGAACTGCAAAAATGAAATAGAACTTTGTAAACCGCATATGTTACATCCGAAACTGAGACATAACCATTTCGAAGTTGCTCTTTGTGAAGTTTCAATACGATGCAAAATCGCCCTTAATTTGCTCAACCAAAAGGAACAGAATGATACGAAAAGGAAAGATCACGGTACAAAGATGCCAATATGGCGCAGACACTGGCAGCTGTTTTGACAAAAGCGCACGTGTTCTTTTACCGTCCAGATTTCCAACGATAAAGGCTGTACACGTAATGATTAAGGTACTTACCTGAGCCACAGCCCGGCAGCCGATCCTGGTAATGGTAGTCCAAAGACTGCTTGGCTGACTTGCCACTGACTGCTTGAGTTGCAAAACAAGAAATCGTTTTTTGGCATTCTGTAATGATACTGAGGAGGTGGCACTGGGAAGAAACAGACAAGATTGCGAATTTTATAACTTAACGCGAAGGGGCAAGTGAAATCATTACTAATATCGTGACTGTTATATATTATTATCGTTGGCCCTAATTTAAAAAGTCCACAAATTAAATGGAGCGGCCAGGTAGTCACGTTTTTTGGTCGGATCCTTCAAAACCACTGGGCACTTTGGTGGCTGAGATGGAGAACGTTGACACTATACAATTTACGAAACGATTGTGTCGTCAGATCGTTGCTTTATTTTCTCACCATATGTCCGGAGATTCTTGGCCACAGCCAGCGGTTTTGCTTCCAGAACTGAAATTTGACATCACATGTTTTAAATGGCAAAAGTTGCTGAATGGATTCGCCAGCGAACGGTCTTCAGCTAGGTCTAAAATGGTTTAAATGTAGTGCAATGTCTTCAGTGTGACCTGCAGATATATTATGACTAGTTTCCGAGTTCAGTGAAATGTAATGAGACGCAAAGAATTTCCGCCATTTAATACAGGAATAGCAGTGAGCCTGGGAACCAAAGAAAACACTGTTTGGGAACAAAACCACGTCCCACCGCGCAAACTAACACTTACCAAAGGACGACATAATGCGGCCACTTTGGGGAAGAAGGGGAAACTCCTCATCCATTTTCTTGGAGTTGATCTCTTCTGAATACGGCAAGAGGCATTATTTAATGTGCGCGAGATGGAGTCATGTGAATGAACGTTCATGCAAAAGCCCGGGGAGAACGCAGAATACTGAATACGGCAAGAGGAATTATTTAATGAGCGCGAGATGGAGTCATGTGAATGAGCGTTCATGCAAAAGTCCAGGGAGAATGCAGAGTAAACATAGATTTGTGTACACCTGTGATGCAATGACTGTTGCTACTTACTCTTCCTTCGTTTACATGACAATACGTTTAAGGTAATATTAGCTCCATTTTTCTCTTAGCACATAATGAAAAAAGCTAACCCGGATTTGGTGTTATTGTTTCTTCCATGTTCGAAGCAAGCCCCGTAAATTTCGCATTGCCAATCAATCAATCATAGAACACGTGAGATATTCGTTGAAAGCTATCCTTTGTACGTTTTCTTTGTACGTATTCAATGAAAGCTACCCCTATGAAATCCTTTTCCCTCAAATCTGGAATGAAATGTCAAACTTCGGACCTGGTTCCGAAACTTTGTCCGACAGGTAGCGTCGGCAGCGGCGCCGATCAATACCAACGGCCCGATGAGAAAACAGCTCGTAATGTATAGTTGAATCTATTGAAACGCTTACATTTCTTGGTACGGTCCATCTTGCTTTGGGGCAGCTGCAGCTGGTTTTTTCAGCTGGTCTGGTTTCTAATTTGGAAGGGAATATAAAATGTTATGCGACACATTTTTTTCCTAGCGATGAAGCATTTTACCATCCTCTAGTATTCTCGGTTTTGCATCTGAGAAATGGCAAGTCTAAATGACGCGGTTGACCATGATGCTGCTCGCCATCGTTAAGAAGCAGATGAAAGACACGCTTAAAATAACTTGGAACATTGATGTGGACAAAGTAGGCTCCTGGGATGGCAATGCAAAACTCGAGGACCAAGATTATCCTCTGGCAAAAACGTCATGATTTAGAGCCATGTGACCGGGAAGTTACAAGCTTGTCAACCACGTCATGGATGGGGTGGGTCGAGCCGGCCATTCAGGCAGGTATTTTAGGTTAATTAAAGTACGACTTACACGCCCTACGACGTCATTCGTAATAACTTAAAAAGAAGGGTTGGTAGCAGAAAAACGCGAGGACAAAGTAACGAGACTGCAGGTTACGTTATAGGCATTTTTTACTTTCATGCGGCGACACGATGCACACACATAACTTAGATCGCGAATGTGTTCTTTATCATGGAAATTTCAAAATGGTATGACACGTAACATATCAATGACGAAAACTGCTTTGGTACGTAATGAAAAGAACATGAGATTTCTGACATGCATAGGAAAGTATAGATTTGGTTCATTACATACCTGTTTCGGCGGCCACAAACTTATCGTGCAAAGGGCGATTCTCACTCACACGCCCAATCTCCTTCTTGATAGCTCTTGTCAGCTGATTATTCTGTCCAACGACTTGGGACAGCCGATTTCCTACAAAAAAATGTTTTTGCGGGTCAGTGTTCGCCAGTATCGCACTACGCAAAGATTGAGGTTGCGATTGCATTAACCCGGTAATGATTGGAGTACTTCACCACCTTCCGTTGATTTGGACTGAGTGTCGTTTAACGTCCTTCATGTCTGTCTCAAGAAACTATGGCACCATTTAATTAAAACATATAAATTAGGTCATTCAGTTGAAAAAGGTCACAATGGCTGTAAAACACTAATGAGCTCTTGCTGGCTGCGACTTGAGCTGCAAGGATCATACTGAGGGACTAAGGAAAAACTCAGACGCAACACTAGCCATCTGTATCGAGCGGAATCCTAACTTTGTTCCATTAGAAGCTTCGACTCTATAACTTTTTGATATTTTCATATTTAAATTACCTGATGTTGTAAGGGGACACACTTTCATTCCTTTTTTCCTACCTTTCGAACAGCGCAAAAAAGAGCAATATCGACGATTTACAATAACCCGAAATTGTCTCACACCAATCATAATTTCCAAGAACTTTCACATACTGAAAGTTAATGATATTGCTCTTCAACATACCATACAAAGTCCCTAATAAAAAACAGGTAATTGCTTAACTTCTCTTCATTACGTTTTTGAGCAGAAACAACCATCCCAACAGCCAAAACGAAACGCCAAGTACCTTTGTGAGCTCTGTGCTAGGGGACGGTATATCTTGAGAACAATTTGGCGGCTTGGATTTGGGTTATGGAATGCCTCACTGGCTGATGAATTTACCGTCCTTTTTAAACTTTCAGACCCCAAATCGATTGAAAAATTCATAGTTTTCAAATTACTTTCCCCTGTTAGCTGGTTGTGTTTGCCTTTATCAAGATTACCAAATGCTTCTATATGTATGTTTGACGATTATGTATGATAATGACGTATATTGTGTGGTGTATACATCTTTTTGCTGCCGTGCAGCATTCATTGTTGTGTTGCCTTGGGTTATCGATATGTACGTGCACCGGTGTGTGAGTGGTGAGCTGGTGTGCGTGTGCGTATGGGGAAGGTCCGTAATCAACCCTCATCTCAGTTAGGAGCCATGTCTCACTCGCACAAACTGTGTCCAGCCAGTGTTTTTGTAGCAAAGCAGCTGACGTCATCAGTAGATAGGGAGCGACCGCACGTTCAGGTGGTCAGTTTTCAGCGGTTGCTGACCAACCCGGTCAGCGGCCCCTCGTCAGCCAGCCGCATGGGGGGGGGGGCTGCACGTGTCCGGCACAGTGAGCGTCGCCTCGGGTACATGACTGCTGTCAGGACAGGGCTAACTGACAGACGGTCAGCTGCAGGGACATCTGTGTAAGGAGGACTGAGCTCACCTGGCGGACGGCCAGCATCAGTGCCGTCTTTTGCTTCTTGTTGACGGCGTTGAGCGGACACTGACCCTCTCTGACCAGCATCTTCACTACCTGATCGTGTCCCTTCATGCAGGCCAGATGGAGTGCAGTGTTTCCCTCATCATCCACCGTGCCGACCAGCCGCGGTGAGAGGACCAGCAGGCTCTCCACAGCACTGCCCGGCCAACAGCACGCGTCAGGTTCCGCCTGTTTCGCAGCAGAGCAGCTCACTCACGCACCACGACCGCTTCGAACGGCGCACTCGTTTTTCATCCACAGCGCGCTCTGTGTGGCCGATGACTTAAAGGTGACTCCAAGGAAAGTTTCAAAAGAAATGGGGAACACAAAGCATATCTGGTCTTTTCTGATAACGACTTTCTAAGGCGAGTAACATCGCGATTTTACTTTTGTGCTTTTTGTATTAATTTAAGTATATAATTTAATTAAATGGCCTAATAATATGTTTTCACTTCATGGCCTAATTTGGCTAATGTAAATGGAAATCGATAGCACCGATCCGTGCGGTCTTGTGGTGTACTCATTTTTGCGCTTTGGAGGCCAATGACGATGTCGCAAGTTAAGACACACGCCCATAAGTGTGATCCCCTAGGTTTTCAACTACTGAGCTCATACTGGTAGCCAGTGCAAGCCCCAGTGACAATACAGTGTAAAAACACTAACGATGAAGCGGCGAAGGACAACTGAGCGTGTTATCGCAAACCCCATGTCTTCCTTTATGACCTCATGAAGGCGTGACCCAAGATCACCCCATTACCAATTTTTCGTTGACATTTGCGAAGTAGATGAAAAAACTGCAAGTTTCAGGTTAATTTGTTTGGAAGACGTCTAAGAGATCAGCCAGCGCGCGGACATCATCCCCCCCTAAGTCAATGGCGGACAAAATTATCTTCGGTTGGAAATATAATGTGCTTACCTTGCGACAGATAGCTGCGGTAGGCGAACGGAATTTCGGCCCAGTGGCCCACAGCCCACCCACTGTGGCACTCTGTAAAAATATCGCATGGTTTAAGATGATACGTGCTTAACATGCTGAGCACACAATGAAGCATTCTGACTTTCAGGGCAAACACTACATTGCATATGAACGCAGAGAAATGGCTCCAATCACATGAAGGAGATAACTGCAGTCTGTTGGAACACTGCGTTGAACGACCGAATTTGGAAAATGTAACTTAATGATCTTGATCTGTGGGTTTTTATAGGCCAGAATTGCAATTTCTCATGGTTTGGGAAGGGGCAACTCTGCCACCAACTCTGCCATCTAATCCCATATGTCGTTTTTATCAAGCCTTCCTAAGGCTTTTACTACTTTATGGCAATTCATGAAACGCCCCTCGTATCAGGCAGACAACTAGCTATGTTTAATTCTGAATATGTTAGCATCCAGATGGGTCTTGCACACACTGAGTTTATGCAAAACTTAATGGCATTGGTATGATGACGTGCTGAAAAATGGGACGCACCTTTGATCGTCACGGAAGGTGGCCACTGATCACACTTATCGTTAACTTCACTTCACACAGGA
This sequence comes from Capitulum mitella, assembly GCA_030062745.1. NCBI lineage: Eukaryota > Metazoa > Arthropoda > Thecostraca > Pollicipedomorpha > Pollicipedidae > Capitulum > Capitulum mitella. Next base: position 3,769,446 of record CP099852.1, on the reverse strand, counting down.
ATGAGGCCGTATGTCAGCTTGACTCTCCTTTTATAACACTGGGCACTGCTTGGGGCATTTCGACGATGGCGGAAAGTTCTAAAGCTTTCGGGAACGTCGTTTGCGCAGAGACGTATTGAAAATTGATGAAAGTGGTCACATTGGTCACGACAGTGCTGTAACACCTTACAAAAATGCCAGGAAGTAACGCCCGCTTCCTGACATTAGCCATGGGGAGCTGAATCTATGTGAAGCGTGAACGTTAATCCGCACATGGAAACCTCCTAGAAATGACCACTAGCCACCCTCACCTGGTCGCGGAAATTGCCTTTGGTGCAGGACTGTGATGAATGCTGACATGCCTCATTTTAAAGAGTGGTCTGGCGGTATGTGTGATCGCTTTGTTTCGTTTAGCTTTTACAGGTACCGCACGCAGTGCTGGACCTCACGTAGCGTAAGTACAGGGCATACCGGTGTCATTTCCCCACGTCGGGTTTCCCTTGAGGTCCCCTCCCGTCAACGGAAATTGACAATAGACAGTGCGGCGCTTGTGAGGCCCCCCAGACTGTGGGGTTCCAGGGCTGCCGACCAACCCTCGCCAAGATGTGGGAGGCCGGCCTGCCGGCCAACCGAATAGTCCCGTTTCTATGACAGGATCTTTCGGGAGGCAAACCGAGATTTCAAGTGTCGTTTCCATGACCGTGGGCAGCAAATCCGGATTACGTTAGTGATTTCCGAGTCCGGATTACTTCGGGAAATCTCGGATTCGCCGCCAGTTCTGGCGCGTGTGTGACATTTCCCTTCAAAGCAAACGGAAATCTATTCCATTGATGACCGAATGGACTGAGTTGCTGTGAGGGATTGGTGTTCTTTCTCCTGTCTAGTTTCTTCTTTAACCCGTCCTCGACTGGGGGGGGGGCAGTTGACTGCCCCCCCTGAGGTTTTTCTGGCATTGCGAGAGAACCAACAAACACAGAACCACGAAACTTTGTGTACCATTTGCTTCATCAATTTTACGTCTCGTGTCAAAATTTTGACATCAGGTCAGGTCAGGTACCTGACCTAGGTCAGGTCAAACAGACCTATGTCGAAAAAAGTTTAGCGCCCTCTAACTTTTTCGCAAAACAAGATATCTCAACAATACTTTCAGGGAGTAGTGACCGTGATAGGTGCAACAAATCTGCTATCTCAGATTTTTCGGAATTTTCCGGGTCGTTGACCTAAGGTCAAGCCCATTTTTAAGACATATCGCCGTTTTTTCGGAAATTGACGGAATATTCCATAACATTTTTAGTGTGGAGTGAAGCAGACATCTAGTTACCGTCATTGGGCAAAGTATCAGTGACCTCCAGCCATTGACCTGAGGTCAGGTCACGAATAACTGTAGTGGGCCAAAATGTACCACCGTCAAAATCGACGATGAACTACTCAGAATGGGTAGGAAATGGCAGATCTAACTTGCACAGACGTAGTTAATACCAGGAACCTCAAAAAGTTTGAAAAAGTAGCATATTTTGGAAATAAATAGGCTCTCGCGAATAAAGCTCCGCCAACTTTGTAGATTGGCAACTAATCAATTTTCCCAAAATTTAAGCATGAGAAACCATCACAAGAACCACAAAGATCAATAAAATTGACATAGATTGTCCTTTTTCGCAAAAATAAAGAAACGCCAAAATTAGTTCCCGTCAATTTGGTACCGCATACGGCCGCGGCGCACACGGACGGCCGACCGGGAGAATTACGGTGTCTTTAACTCAACGTTTCGGCGTATATATTGAACAAATCTGAGGAAATTAGACGTGTATCGGCATCCGCGGACATTTACTTGTGCGCTGGTGCCTTTACCTATGCGTTATTAGTCACAGCCCTTGAGATTCAGGCCATTTCTTGGTCTCATGCAGTCGGCTATGAGAAAACATATATAGGGCGTAAATTGGCTTACATATTATCTAAAACTAAAAATGAGACCAGTTGCGAGCTCTTCTCGTCACAGGCTTTCGAACGGTATCCTTATTTTTATCGTGCGACCAACCGTTCGTGAGTTAGAGGGGGGGCAGTCAACTGCCCCCCCCCAGTCGCCGGTGTTCGGGACGGACCGACGGTCGTGCGCGGGTTAATACACTGTGCCCGAAGTCATCGACAGAGATCAGGAGACATACACGGGACATATTTTGTATCGACTGCCTTTTTGGCTTTTTTGCACATATTCCGATAGATATAAACCCACTCGTTCCCACCTGTAAAAAGACCCAGGGTTTTAAGCAAACAGGGTCCGGTCACTGAGACCAGGGTGAAGCACACAGCCCAACAAGCATTAGGGAAAGGGAAGTGGCAGATGGACGGAAAACGGAGATAACAGAGAACGGGCATTATCCTGACGAAAACGGCTTTGTCTGCGTAGCGGAGGGATAGCAGGCGTTTCCAACCCACGCAAGAACAAACAAAGACAATAGCTTGGCGTCCAGTGCTCATTGCGCACGACACTTGCCCTGCGTGACCCGTGGCGACATAAAACTACTGTTTGTAAGCGTTTTCAAAAATTGGATGAAGTAATGGCGATCCATAAAGCGCAGCGACTTGGAAAAAAGTATCATAGTGCAACTTAAAGTACTGCCTTTTGTTGGTACCGAGAGCCAAATGACTGGTCCACGTTTTGGGCGCCACGACACCTACACCGCAATACAGAAGCGGGGCTGGCAGCTACGCCAATGACCGCCATTACGGTCACAGCACTCGGCTTTCACATTTTATGATGTATTTTTTGCTAGTTTTTTTTTTTTTTTTTAAGTGCAGCGTTGTCTTTGCAGTCCTTGCAGTCGTGGTTTTCAGTTGTTATCAGGAATAAATTTACAATTCAAAGGTACAAGTGGCGTGGGTCAGGTCAGTCACGGTGAAGCAGTCAAACACTGAGCAAAGCATTGTCTTTTTCTTGGAGATCTATTCCTTTTTCTCAACGAAGTATTTATTGGAGCTAGTCTTTAAGATGCGGTTATTTTTTCCGAACCACTAGTAACCTACGCAAATGCAACATTTTATGAAGGGGACAGGAGGAAATTTGGAGTCGGCTTTTGCTGTGTGACGGATGTGGATGCCTCAGGTAATGGGCAAACTAGGTCATCTTAGGTTAACTGCGGAAGACAAACATATATCTTCCCGCAAACTTACCTAAACGGTGTGAATTTGATGCTGTCGTGGCGCATCATGTTGGCCTTCGTTGGCCTCGGTTGACCATAGATTATAATATCTGACGTAGGTCGCCTTACCTACTAGCAATACTCCATCCCGCGTCGCGCTGCATTTTGACAAGCGCGTGACTTTCAAACATTAGCCTTGTTTGCCTCGATCGACCTAACCCGGGTCAACCTTGCTTTTTGTGTATCATATGGACTAACACTCCACAAAATTTGGTCGCGATTGGCTCAGCAGATCTGGAGAAAAAAGGTGCTACCTATTCAACGTTTGACTTCGTTTGAGCTTGGCTGACCTGATGCGGGGCATTCAGTTTCTGGAAGTTGAAAGAAGCACTGAACTTCTCCCCGTAAAATTTCGTTGGAACTGTTCCACTAGGTAAGAAGATAAATCGAGGCAAAATATGTTTCCACCAGTCCGTGTAATGCTCAGCCGGCCTGCAGCACGCTTTTCGTTAATTTGACTGGAGCCATCGTTTCGCCGTCGTTAATGGTTGAGCCTCCCAAGTCAGGTGCTAAATATATACGCATGAGGCCTCCTTCGCACCTTTGCGCTAGCCGTGTCAAGGAGCCTGCCACCACCCTGCCCTTCCGCAGTGGAATTCCTTGTCGTTTCGGCTCTGTCCAGGTCCAGCTAGGGATTCCACGCCAGGTGGTAATCCGTGGCCATCTACTTCCAGACGGCATGGCACCCAAATCGAGAACAGGACCGTTTAGCTTTGCATTTTAACGGAAGACTGTACATGAGCTATACGATGGTGCTTTTGTCGAGGCATGCGGTCTCTGGACCACAGCACATCAAGATTTTCATTTTCATTTCATTTTCAAGACCACCCAGGTCTTGGAAAAGCATAAAGCAACGGTTTGTTGCACGGTGCCGCCACTTGCGCGTGGCAGGTCCCGCACGCGCTAAACGATGGCATGCGCCATGCGATGACCCGTTTAATAATCGTTTACGGCGGCGCTTCTGAAGACTATACACTGGCTTTTCGTCGTTCTGCCATTGGATTATTGTTCGCTTGAGCAGGATTACTCTGTTTCCGGTGCTTCATTGTACATTCTTGACACAATGGGCCGTTCTAAAGTGTTTTAGCCTTGGCAATGATATTTACGGCGATTAACGTGTTTTAGAGTTTACGGAGATTAACGTGTTTTGCCAAGAAATATACTGAAACATTTTGTCATGGTGTGGAAAAAGTAATCTGATTTCCGTCCTTTTAACATTGTTTTCGGAGCGAGGCCACATGACCTTCTGGCTCAATTATTCGGTATTCCTCGGTAATCATTGGGCCGGTAGAACAGCAAAACAAAATATACGATCCTTCCGTCTTCAAAACCAAATTGCAGGACCGAAAGGAGGGGCGGGACTAGAAATTGGCATCGGTACAAACTAAGGAGTGCAGATAAACTTGGCAACCTCACTTATCGAACTAAGCGGCGGGCTCTGGCCAGAGCATTGTTTATGACAAAAAGCCCATGACCTTTGCACGACATTTGATGAAATTATTAACAGAGTCGATAATCAGCGTATCGTCTGCTCCCAGGTGGCGTGGAACCAAAACCGTGATCCATCTGGTAGTACCAATGAATGGCGGTACACTGCGCTAAAACGTGCTTCTTTTTCCACGCCACTACCACCTTTAAACTTCCAGTACCACACACAATTTAAAACGCTCGCAATCCGCGGTCTCACACAAGAACCAGGGCACATCATTGGCACGAAAAACGCATGACAACCTCTTAGCCACACAACTTGGGACTGTAAACGCCCGCGCCCGGTCTTATACGCACTCTGCGGTGGCCTTTTCCTCTTGACATTTCTGAAAAGAAAAAGAAGTACAGTTAACACCTGACGCACTGCATAATAGAGTGCAGGATTCATTTATACGGACTGTGTTTGTGATAACGACTTTAGGGCGTTCCGACTCCTAGGTCATATGGCAACGACATTTTTACACACTCAGAGGCAAATGCGGCATAAAGTCATTTCTGCAATCACGCCCACTTGTGGGCATTTTTCCACACATCATTTTAACCCCGCATTGACTGCGGTATTTCGCCACCTTCCACTGAATGGATCGGGGGGGGGGGGGCAGCCGCCCCCGTTTATCCTGAGAAGAAATCGTTCGATTCGGCTGATTGAAATGGCAAGCGACAGCACGAAGTCTTGCGGTCCTGTGGCATGTCGATTTCTTTTTTTTAATTTTGGGTCGCCGATTACGTCTAAGGTCATGCCAAACACGACAAAATGTGACCGTGTTCTCCAGGGTCGCCTAATGACAATACAAAGCAGAATGGGAATGGAATTTGCGTTGTACTTTGTTCCTGGCATATTGGTAATATGTCCCTAGCAATTCAATGTCATGTTCTCAATGTCACCTGACCCAAGATTATGCAAAGTCAAGGTCATAGGTCGGGGCAAATTCGACGTCCGTTATAACGCGTCATGCGATGCAAGTTTCCCGGCCCATTTGACACGGAGATTCTAAAAAGACATTTTCAAAGGGCCTTCACACTTCAGAAGCCTTCAGAGCCTTGACACTTCTGAAATGACCCCAGCTATCGGGCACATACAAATGGGCCAGTAAACTTGCAACGCATGACACGTTATAACAAAGGTCGAATTTGCCTCGACCTGTGACCTTGACCTTGCATAATCTTGGGTCAGGTGACATTGGGAATATAACAATGAACTGCCAGGGACATATTACCAATATGCCAGGAACAAAGTATAACGCAAACTTCAGTCCCATTCTGCTTTTTGTTGTAATTAGACGACCCTGGAGAACATGGTCACCTTTTTTCGTGTTTGACCTGGCCTGAGACGTCATCAGCGACATTTTGTGCTTTCAAACTCGGAATACCACCAGCACGTTCGTGACCTCCATCTGGCGTCTCTGGATGACCCTACAAGTCAGTTTGGACGACATTGCAAAGGCCGATACCTACACACAGGTCATCTCCAACGTCAAGCAGAAGTCACCAATTTACTCGCTAAGCTGAAGTCTGCACAGAAGCAACAAAGACCAAACTACGAAAAAATACCGCAGTGATGTACTAAACTACTTTGTAAGCTGGGCGTCCAGCTTCTTGCAAGAAAATGTCATGATCTAACTGAAGCTATCCCCAAAAATGAGTTAATTCAGTACCTTTTCCAAAATGTATTGTTAATGGACCTGGCAATTAAAAAAAAATACATATTTGACCTGGGTTGACCCAGCATTAGGTCAAAGGACCTCCATATTGAACTCTTAAGTCATGCTGACATGCACATGCAATGGAAGCCAGTCACGATACACTGTAAAAACATGTACAATACGGAGGTGAAGTAAAATTGAACGCCAAACAGCAAAACATGGTCGTTTTCATGACGTCATCAAGATGTGGCCTAAGATGACTTCGCTTCCAAATTCTTGTCAGTATATGCAAAACTGATGCGAAAAACCAAACGTTTCAGGATCCAGGGTTAATCCGTTTCGGATACATCTAAAAAATGTGCCAGGCGGGAGGCGGGGGGCGTTAAACGCCCACCTCCGCCAATGACGAGTAAAAACTGCGGTTGGGAAAAGTTTATGAATTCCACGTACATTATCCTTTTTCAAGTTTAGGTATCACCTAGATTTAAAAGAGGAAAGCATCAGGCGGATTTTTCATGTTCTTACTATATCGCCAGTCCTCGGGTCTGATATGATGGTTCACTTGCCGTTTCAGCGATATCCGACAAAAAGTGCTGAGGAACAGAAAATGTAACCATCACTTCCGTGTGCCCCGACTAAAAACAGACAACACATTACAACCACGGATTCAATACAAGGTGTTGCGCCAAAATTACACGTAAGGAGACAATAGCAGTTTATTTTTCTCCAGGCAAATCCGTGAGATATCAAATGATATATTGCTTTATATATTTCGTCATTTTGCCTGTCTATTTTTCTCCAGGCAAATGCGTGAGATATCAAATGATATATTGCTTTATATATTTCGTCATTTTGCCTGTCTATTTCATAAAGTTTCGGCATCGTTAAGCATGGAAGTCAGATGCAGAGTATCTAAAGAAGCGGTGTAGAGGCCGGCGCCTGAGAGGCAACAAACAAACAGAACAGTACACAGCGCCGCATGTTAGTGATACCATTAGTTATGTTACGTCCCGCAAAATGCAACGGCAGACATGTTAAAATGCAGTACATCTGAACTGAGAAATTAACAAAAACAATACTTAGGTCTTCCACTTATGCATACCAGGTTGCTGAACGGCATCCAAAGGTCGTCGCGGGGCTCATATTCCGGTGAAGGACAATCGTCCTCGGTTGGTTCGCTGCAGACCTATGAGAAGAGAAGTATACCTCATTTGAAGGCAGCTTAAGAACGAATGCATTTTAAAGGTGGTACCCTTTCTTAGACCCCTTTAGCCTGTTTTCCTGCTACACCAGATGAACGAAAACTGGTGTAAAAATACCACACCGCATGAACAGTCGAGAGAATGGATGTGAAAATAGAATAAGAGGCTGTCTGCAACAGGCAGCCTCTCACGTCTCATGCTCATGCCAGCTCCATGGATAACATCCAGTACATCACACAATACTTCACAGCCCATATCATCCTACACAGACTTCGCAGCCAGAATGGTCATCGTCTTATATCACGATCATGAAGGTACTGCTCGCCACCTAAATATGGAAGTCAGAACTTGGAGGGATGTACTCATTGTTCACGAACGGTGTAAATACCTCCCAACTGATAGATGTTTTAAAATATACGTTATTTAATGCCTACGCTAAATGCACTTCATCTGACGTCATTGGATCTCAGTCAGCCCAGCCGCCTGATAACAAACTGCCGCAAGAAAAAAATTGGCTCGCTGCTAAACCATGACCTCTCATCATGAAAGTGGTCTACATATATTACGCCCGCAGAACAATGCAGTTCTGCATAACTGAAATGACCTGTAGGCATATGTCTACATTTTGGTGCCGCCCTAGTGGCTGGGCCGACAGTAATCGTACGCTCAGCACGGCTGTATTTTTGTGCAGATTTGAGGACTGACACATTACGACATCTCGTAGTATATCAAGTTCCCAGGAAAATGATTATTCCATCATTGTACCGTTCATGTCAAGATACGTAACTTTCCACGCAGCATCATGGAAAAAGTGCCTGCGCTGATGCAATCATAAGAAGGAAGTCTGTGGTGAGTAATTCAATAACCAAATGAACAATAGCAGTGAGAGAAATGTCAGTGAGAGAAGGGTAGTCCAGGTCGTCATCTGGATCCACCACCACATTCGTCCCCTTCAGGACAAAACATGCGGGTTTAGGTCCCCATTGGGTAAAACCTTTTCACTTTTACGACCAAATTCAGCAGACTTCATAAGTAACAGAACGCAGACTCGGCCATCGTAATATGCTTGAACGGTACGTTGCACCAAGTAAATTCGTCATCTTATTAAAACTACCGAAAATTTCGTCTCCGACCAAAGCCGTGGAATTTAGAAATTTATTGCAATTTCTGTTGACTTCGCAAGGCGATACGAAGCTCTCTGATTGGTCAGGTTATTTTTGCAATGGCAACCACTTCCGTCCGTGGCCCGTATAAAAAATATCAGCGTACGTTCTCCCTCTCCCTCTCCATCCCCCACCCCCTCTCCCTCTCCCTCTCCCTCCCTCTCCCAACAGGCATATCACGCCAGGCAGAAAACCACTTCTACACAGAATCCACTGACGCGACCTCCTTTGAGGTCGCCTGTGAGGCCATGTTGCAACTTTAAAGGGCCAAACTGGGCATCATTACTTGTCCAAAGAATCACGCACATAGTCATCTTTCTTCATAGCCCTATTGCATGAAGCCTGGAAATGCTTGGGGATCCTTTTCTTCCGAAGGCAGCGAAATGATAAATACCGGCGAGGGTTAATACGCACCGATTTCGAAGAATATTCTTCTGTGTGCTTTCTGTTTGCAGTGCATCTGAAAGCAGAAGACCAAGCATATGTTAAGCAGAGACAAAGGGCATTTGTCATGCTATTTATTCAGAATAGCCTTGTGTATTCCAACTGAGCAAAGGCTACTAAACGCGTGCGGGGACGTTCTCGCGCAATCTACACGAAGTGTTCATTAGTTTCCCAGTACATCGTCTCAGTCTCCCCAGGTATTTAACGACACAATCTGTTTTGAGCACCGGCTTCCAACAGGTTACTGATGCGTTTTTATACCAATGCCAGATGCATTCTTCGACTGTAAATCCAATATCCCTTGCATACTGCATCGCCAAGGGCCGCTACAGTATAAGCCAAAGGGTTACTCATATGACAAGTCCCATGCTATGAGCATGTGTAAGGTAAAAGAGCATACACAAATTATATAAAAGAGCACATTCAGATGCATCAGATCAGCAGACTGTGATCGTGGCTGATGCTGACGGCATAAATCAAACGCCTCGCCTTCTTGCAACTTGACCTGACTTACGATCCATTTTATTGTTGAGCGAACGTTGAACTACTAACGTGGCCCGAAACTTTGGCCGCAGTCATTTGTTTAGCCCTATTCCCGGCAGGGGGGGGGCAGAATCCGCCCCCCTCGGGTTTTTTGCTTGCCAATTCCAGGCTTTTTAACGCAACTTCACGAAACTTGCTGACTTTTCGTAGCTATTCTTTCTACGTGCTGTGACAAAATTCCAAAATTCTTTTTTGCTGAGGGGCGGAGCCAGGCAACGTTTTTGGGAGGCACCTCATGCCATTTTTGGCCATGTTGAGGGTAAAAGGAAAATGTCTGCCAAAAACTAGAGTTTTTAAGATAGAACTTAAAACTTTACATGGATGTATAGCTAAATAGTTGGGCAATGCGCACACAAAATTTCGTTTATCTGGGGTCACTTTACAAGGTCAGGTCAGGTCAAGAATCAAAATTTGTTTTTTGCAATAATTTCGGCGCCGTTTTTTTCAAATGCCAAACGCGGAATATATGTGACGTACAAGGCTGCCCTCTACTTGTATACCAAGTTTCAGCTTGATATCGGGTCGGGTCACGGAGCTATGACCTAAAATGTCACTGCGCATACCCTATATCGCAATAGCCGTAAAATGAAATTTTTGAAATAGACTGAATTCAAATGATTGAAAACGTTTACAGATAATACCGAATGCACGCGAGATCATTCCTGGAGACCCCAAGGTCACTGGAGGTCATTTAAGGTCAAAGGTCACAAGTTGATCTGAAGAACGTGTGACCATGACAGTTCCCCTTTTTCATTTCCCTGGCACCGCCTATGCTAGCATTGTGCAAACATTGTAATGCGATTTTTACTTCTTTAGCATAACATGACTAGCAGAAGCCAAAAAAGTGTTTTTACCTTTTTTGTCCATTCAGTTCTTAGAAAACTAATCTTCCTATTTTTGAAACCCTGTGAACGCCCATTAATTTTCTCAGAATTTCATATTTGTGCACCCATGGTAAAAGCCCTATCCATAATCTCTCGATTCATGCCAGTTTCATTCAAATCGGCCGATAAACAACGGAGTTATAAGAAGTACAAAAGTACCCCTAATTTTGACATTTCTGCCCCCTGTATTCTTAAATTTTAAAATTTTGGAAAATTCTTTTTATAAAAGTGTACTTCACTTCACGGCAAATCGATTGCCGTTCGTTGCGATGAAATCGGACAAGTTGTTCTCGAGATCTCGGGGGTGCCAAATCCACCCCCTGCCGGGAATCGACCATACCGTGTAGCCCTCCGGGAATAGGGTTAAGTGTGACAGGGGCCCTTCTCAGGCACGGGGGGGTAGTCGCCCCTATTGCTCCCCCTCTTCGGATCCGCGCCTGGTCCTCGTAATCAGTGGGCCCCATGTGGTTAAAATTACTGTCGGCTTGTAAGGAGGCCCCACTGGAGTATAGGGGTCCCTGCTTGCCTATAAACAATTCCTGCCGACCTGGCGGGCGCCCCTTACAGGTCAGTAGGAGCATCGTTCTAGACAAGCAGGGTCCCTGAATGAACGTTTAGAGGTTCCTGTTAGCCTGCATGGGGGGGGGGGCACGACCTGTCTGTAGAGGGCCCCTGCCTATCCACATCCACGGCTATAAAAGGCCCCTGTCGGCCTCTGGAAGCAGGAGCAGGGGACTTCCCCGAGACCGAAAGGAGATCCTCCAGAGGCTGACAGGGGCCCTTTATGAACCGACAGGGGGCCTGCTCCAGACAAACAGTAAACTCCCCTACAAGGTAGCAGGGGCCCCGAAACGCTCGTTAAGGCTTCTTGCAAATGCACGCTAAGCCCTGTTGTATATTCGGAGTAGGTTTTTTTAGGTTCACAAGCTTTCTTCTACGTTCAAAATATTCTTATTTTGCTTTGTCTGTTCCGGACAGTATCCAAAGAGCCCTAGCCAAAGAACTGGGGCACCATCCAAAGAACTGGGCCTTCGGCCCTAGGGAGGTCCGCTAGGCTGCCAAGGGCCTCGCTTGGTCTCCACTTTGGCCCCCTTGGCTACGCCAGTGGAAATAGTAGAGGTTGGAACTGGGAGATTGCCTGTTGTAAGCAGCATGCGCAACAAATTTCGTTGGTTTTCGCTGCATTATCATTCGTGAGAATGCTCAATGCGATTTTTTTTTCCGGAATCCTAACTACCTTCAGCAGCTGAATTCTCCCAGTGGAGGACGTACCGTCTTTAGGTACACCTCATACATCGCAGCCAATACGTCACATGTCTTTTTTGTTGCTTTTCACCTGAACACAAAAATAAAATGGCCTCAATCCGAGGGGAGATCGGAATGCGGGGTAGGTTAGGTAAATCCAAATTTGGGTTACGTTAAATTGTTGGGATTTCCACCGCACGCAGAATTCCGTAAAAAGGTCCTGCTAGCATCTGTCTGAAACAGCTAGAATAACAGCCAAGAGGTCTCGTCTATCAGATCCGACAAGCCTGTGTCAGAGTCGACGAACGATGCAGCATCCTCAAAATCATCTGACACCAGCTTAGACAGTAGCTTCGAAGCCATGGCTGCCTCTTCATTACCGCTGACTTTACCCCACACCAGACTGAACACGACCGCCTCGGGCCTCAGATAGGCTATGTGGTGAAGCATCACGGCCAACATTGCATTTGTCAGGGGTCTGTCAACCGTCCGGTAGTGTAGCAGGTCCTGGTACAGCTTCAGATCGTTGTTTGGGGCGTCAGCGGGAATGTGGAACAAATTCTGTCCGCGAGGCCGGCAGGCGGCCCACCAGTGGGCAGCAGAACGTCGGCCGGCGGGGCGAGGGAATCCAGCAATCACAATTCAAGGACTTCGCGGGACCACGTTCGGCGGCCCACCCGTGCGGCCCACCCGGCGGCAGAGCACAGAGGAAAACCAAAAAATTCCCATAGAAATTAGAATAGACAACCATGCGGGTGCATACTGCAGCCATGTGGATACACCCAATAACCCCGCATGACTGCCTGCATCGGTTTCCGCTGACGTCCCTAGTAACGACCTGAAGCTGTACCAGAACCTGCTGCACTGCCGGACGGTGGACAAGCCCCTGACAGATGCAATGTTGGCCGTGATGCGTCACCACATGACCTATTTTGAGGCGGTCGTGTTCAGTCTGGTGTTGGGTGACGTCAGCGACGATGAAAAGACAGCCATGGCTTCAAAGTTACTGTCTACGCCGTTGTCAGATTATTTTGAGGATGCTGCGCCGTTCGTCGACTTTGACGTAAACTTGTCGGATCTAATAGATGAGTTCTCTTGGCTGGTGTTTTCGCTGCTTCAGATGCATGCTAGCCGGTAACTTCGCAGCCAGTCGACGAATGGGTAGCCGACGACGGATGGCGATCTGTCGTATCGAGAGTTTGTGTAGACTGTAAAAGTTACCAATGAGAGACAGAGAGAGATGTGGCAATGATCGAGACATCGCAAGCATGGCAACCGATGACAAGGAGCAGCTGCAGTGGTTTCCGCAAGAGATGGAGGCCCACAGAAGTTCAGCACCTTTGATAAGCGTACACTGGGCATACTCTGACGTGTATGAGGTGCTGGGTTCGACCGCATGGAGAGGCTGTGTGTGCAATGACATGGTCATGAGGAATGTGAATGGCCGACCTATCTGTGCAGTTGAGGTCATGAGGTATGCACAGGAAAATGTGTTCAGAATGATTCTTTTGTGGGAGGTTGATGTAATGTGAAGATCCGTTTGGTACATCTGTTTTGATTTGACGTGGCACGCAATTTTCTTTTCCTCTTGATCGAGGTCATAAAAAGGGCAGAAAGGTCAAACAGGGGTCATATGATGTCACATCACGTCCAAATACACGCCATCGAGCCGATTTGGTTGTGAGAATTCGTTTGATACCCATCTGGATGTGGTTTGAGATATTTTCATTTTTAAGCATTGTTGCCCTTTCCCCATCTTATCCCCCTCTCCGGTCAAGTAGCACACCAGCTAGGTTTCATAGTCGGAAACGGAATCGGCGTGGTAAGAGGGCGCTAAGAGTTTCGTTTTATACCTCTCACCCGTTGTCAATGTCAGTGTCCATTTTTATGTCGCCTTGTTGGCCCCTTACAACGGAAATGACTTAGAACTAACTTGAAGTGTTCTGCGCGCCCCCTAACAGTGCATATTTTTTTTTAAGGAAATTGCTGAATTTGCGTTGAATCGAGGAACCAGATCAGCCCTAACCAGCTATACTTTTCCTTTTAAAAGTATTACTCTTAGACACCCTAATGTTACGGGCTGAAAGGTGAGAAGTGTCATGTTGACGGGACGGCCAAAATTTCCAAAGGCCTGTTTGCTCCCTTTGCCACCTGTGACGATCATGCGCCGAGGAAGCAACTGTCATGGCGCCGCTCATTGGCGGCGCCGAGGCGCATGCAGCGATTCAGTTATGCGGTACAGATATTTTTGTTTATCTCAAATCTGATGTCTTTGAAAAACAACTAATATAGATTGGATGTACTATGATATGATGATATACTGGATGCCAAAGGAAGTCCAGTTGGACTCTGTTATCAGCATTTTGGGCATGAAACCATTCCAAGATTGATGCCGCAAGTCGTTCCTGTTACCTTGGCTTCTGCATTCCGCTTTTACCTTATAATAAAAGCAAGACGCCTACGACTTTCAGGGCCAAAGCATCCTACGCCAGACTTCCTAACACAAATGGCTGCAAGATTTCCACTTTCCGAAACATTCGTTGCTGCTAAACAAAATGAATCCTTAATCTGTGTGGGGTGTAGTGGTTATGTAGCGTGGAGTGTGATCGGTGCTGCTCGTTGGTGGCTTAGCTGGTAGGTCGCGCGGTCTCCACGGCTGCCTCTGTGCGCGCGGGCGGTGCCCGGGACAGATTGACCAATAAATAAAATGCGCGATCCTGGCCAAGTTCCCGTGAGGCAGGTCACCGATACTGGTTGTGTGTGTGGTACTCCAAAATCCAGTTCCGTTGTCCGAACAGCGAAAATGAATAAATCAGTATGGTTGCAGCGTTCACTAAAGAAAGACGGTCAAGCAATAACCGATTGTGACTGTTTACCAACGTGGAGGTTTACGAGCTACAGTTTCTTGCGAGGCTCATCAGTCACGAGAAAAGGATTTATGAGGTGTGCATGTTCCAAGAGATTTGAACTTTGGACTACGAGGTTTTATCTAAAAATCGGTCTCATTTCATGCAAAGCCAGCTAAATCAGGGCAGTGCTAAATGGTGTGGAGATCAACGAACACAAGTGGATCTAATAAAGCATCAATTTTACAAAGAGCACTTGATCAACCACCAGGAGACCAACAAAGTTACTTGTTCTTTTCTGCGGCAATGAAACCACTCAAAATGGTCGAGTTTAAGAAAATGTTTTGCAGCCATGCATGCTGGCAACAGCGTATTCTGATCTAAAAAAAATTAAACTCGATTTAGCATTGTAAGACAAACTAGTCAACTTACGCAGTTCCAAACAAGGAGTAACTTGAAAGTGCCATCACTTTTGGTTTTACAGACAATGGAAATCCCTAAAGAAATAAATAAATCAGAAAAGCTAAGAACGCTGCATCTCATCAACGCCACAAGAAAACATATTTTTCATTTCTGCATTTTATAGATTTTCCAGCTTTTTTATCTTTTTAAATTGCAAGGCGATTCAGTATTTTCCTTCTGAAGTACTTAAATCTGTTCTCATTACCAGGAAAGTAAAGCCTTTACATACCACGTAAAAAACACCGACCAATGCACTTCTAACAGCAGAATTGACGAGATGTCTGCTGCGATCAAGACTTATTTGCGTATGGTTGGCGACATTATTACCCGTGGCAGACCATCAGTCTAAGATGGTCTGCCACGGGCAGACCATCTTAGACTGATGTAGCAAATTTTGTAACTTTGAACCATCCAAAATCAAACTAAAAATAGCCTAAACGGAATTAGGAAATGAATAAGGCACGTCAATATCGCCAGTAATCCGCATTGCAGATACTGATAATGCTAATAATGCTAGCAATGCTAGTGTATTTTTCGGAGAAACACTCAGCACTTGTTGCATTTTTTAAACACTAAGCAAATATTTAACAATAAGACAATTTTGCCGTTGAGGAGTCTGAAACTGACATGGTGCAAAATTTCAAGCTCTGATGTTTATTGCATTCTTCGACGCTTACATGCTATCATGTTATAAACGCAGTATTTAACGTCCCTCCACGTTCGTTCTTGTAAAACGGACTCAGCACTGATTGCTCTTGCACATTCCTCCTTGTTTGGTACTGTCATGGTATCTAGTTTGGTTTTGAATTGGCGTAAGGCGGCTGCTTTTTCGACCTCATGCCAAGCTCTCTTTTTATGAGCACGCTTTTTGGAAACCAAAACGCCTCCGTCATCGGAGCGACTCGGAGCGGTTTCACTGCCACATGAGGTCTGGAGACCACTTGGATATTGACTAGCTGAGAAGGGCAACGTTGGGTCATCGTGGTCACTACCATTTCCATCTTGCCGGTGAGACTGAAAGATCACGATGTCATCGAGACTTTTTCCTGCATAAGTAGTTATTCCTCTATCGAGACCCATAAGCAGTTTTCCCATTTTTGCGATTTGCAATGTTTGCTCTGGCAGTCGATAGAAATCCCTGTGAACCCGAATGTCGTGGCCCATGAACCTCGCAAGCAAATCCAGCTCGTTTTCCTTTAGACTTAAAATCTGTGACAGTGTGCCGATATGCTTTCGAAGTTTAGTGGACCTAAGGGTCTTTGGGTGCCGGGCTCCACTGAGCATTGCAAACTTCCTGATGCAGTCACTTCCCCGGAACGGTTCACCGGTCAGCGAGTATGGGTTTACGAAGACGTAAGGGCTGCTTTTACGCTTGACAACTTCGTTTCGTTTCGTGATAAGCACATCTACACACGATTTCATTTCGGCTGTCATCAGGACCGGTACAGGTCGTCCACGTTTACCTTTTGTGACAACTCGTGTCAGAGATGAGCAGAGGTACTGTTCGCTTTTGCTAAGAGAGGCCAGAATCTCAGAATTAACGTTGGTGTTATCTCTCTCAATGTAAGTTGATATTCTCAGGCGTCCAACCTCACCCTGACGCCTTCTGTTGAACAGAATAATTTTTGCTAGTGTTGCTTGAGCCAACTCTTTAAAATTGTTTCGGGTGCATCCCCCATTTTCAATGGCTATCTTTGCTGCTGACATTTTTTCGTCCAGAACGTTTTGCATTTTTTGTACATCTTTTGTAACTGGAAGAAGCTGGGGCTTATTCCATCTATCCTCGTGTATGGTGGCAAGTGCTCTGGTTGAAACCTGATGGGTCCACTCCATCTCATACACCTGGATGAATTGCTCAGCGGGCTGCTTAAGGTCCGGTGTTCCCTGCATCAAGGCTTCTGCTATTAGCAGCTTTGCCTTGTGTTTCAAGCTATGACCAATTTTCAGAGCTAGTGATGGAGTCCCAAATTTGTTCATATGACTGTCAAATGAAGTTATTGTTTTTACTGCATGTACCAATTCACCAAACTTACCAGGCGTCAAAAAATCCTTCATTGAAAGCAGCCGATTGTCGTCATTTTTTCGAAGCTGCAGCAAAAGTCTCCCAATTTCTCTCATTTCGTTACTAACATACTGCCTTTGGTGACTTTCAACTGATCCGCTTTTCAAGAGAAGTCGATTTCCCAGTTTCAGAATAAGGGGATCTCGTCTAACTACTTGGGTAATGCGGTCTTGCCGCATGCCACAGACTAAAGATTTCATGCTATCGCCAAGTTCACCAGGTGTCCCAGGAAGCAAGAGTCTGCTAGCAACTTGTTGTGGGATATCTGGCCGTGATCTGTTTTCAGTGCACGATTTTGAATGTTTCCAGATACAATCCGCTTTAAAGAAGCCAAGGCAATGGGAACACGGAATATATTCATTGCTGTCCTTTTTTGCACCAGGCCTACGGCCAGGTGTAATAGTTCCCCCGGACTTAATAGCATCAATGTTTTTCGCGTAATTGCCCTTGTGGCATAAAGCTTGGAATGCTTTACGTCTTTCGTGAGAGCTAACATCGTAAAGCATGGCCGATTGAACTTCTCGTTGGTTTTTGTGTTTCCGCATCATATGTCGAGCCAATTGGCTCTGCGGCTCTCCACAAAATACACAACAGTTTCTTTTATCATGCGCTCCTTTCGGTGTGTTTACCGCAAGGGCGACGCTTACCTCGGCTGGAGAAATACTCTCACTGGACAATGTCGGCGGAAATGAAGCGGAGGGTTGACTTGAGAGCGCTGATGTGGATTCGTCAGAAGAATGAGAAGATGATGGAGATGACATATCTTCAGGCGTCCAGTCGCTGCATTCCGACGAGGACACTGAAAATATCGTTTAGCATTATTATTTAGCGTGGCTATGACGCCCAACTAATAAACAATCCAGTCCAACGTTATATCTTTCAACGATACATAGATTTCGGGCTACTTGAGCACATTTTCTTTCTGTGTAACAGCATTTGCACATCACATAACAATTACATCAGACTGATACCTTCATCAGTATCGACATCCGAAGTTGCCACGACTGTAGCCCGAACGGGGCGACGACGACGAGACGGCCTGTCGCCGGACTGGCCTCCGGCGGGGGGTGTTCCTGAGCCTCCTGAGGCCGACCGCGTTACTGCCTCAGTCGTTCTTGAGGAGCGTCGGGTGGCCACTTCTCGGCTTCCATCCAAGTCTTGTCCTGCAAATAGGAGAGACTGTCTAATGGCTTGCTTCATTGCGAATCGATTGCCGTCTTCTTCGACTCGTATTTCGCGTATTTAATTCTCGAGCACAAGGGGTTGATGGGCACATAAGCCCTTCCCCGTAGCAGTAAGACCAATGCATATGTGGGTCATGTGGACAGCCGTGGGTCGCATAACTCCTCCATGCACCCAACTACCCAGAAATAAATCACGCGCACTGGAAATCCATACAGTAAGCCGCAGACCGACAGAATGGACGCATGTTTGCGTCAGTATCAATGAGATACTATACACAATACCTTCGCGTGGATCTTGGCCCTGCTTGGTCAGCGTCGCAGACGGCGGAGCGCGCCGGCGACGACGGGGCAGTCGGTTGAAGGCACACCTTCCGGTGCCGCCTGAGGCCGGCTGGAACTCCGGCTCAGGGCTCTCGGGGGCATTCCGAGGTGATCCCTCCACGACTTCAGCTGGAAACATCACCACATTCATTCAACGTGCAACATGCCCAAGGTGAAGGAAAACAGTTCAAGGACAGCACGGTTGCGAATTCATCGTCCTCTGCTTCTTCACACCTTTTGTGAACACGATGAGGTGTAGGAACTATTTAGCTATTAAAACAGCATTAGCTGTTACAAAAACTTACGGCTGCTGATATCGTGTATCTTTTTGAAAACGAGTTTGTCCCTTGCATGAAAAGCACCACGTTCTTTCCGACTTTTCTCCTTATAGAATTTTCAAAAAGTTCACGGGTAGTTTTCGCGATCTCACGGAGAGAGGGGGACAGAAGGGTGATTAGGTAACACATCCCAGGAAATTCTGTTCAGTAATGTAACGCGAGAATGCGTCGTTGCATCATGTGAACAGCAACGGGTCTAATCACTCTTCGAATTACCCAGCTACGCAAATGCATATCTCGTGCGCACTGAAACTCCGTGGGATATACAGCACGTCACAGACTGACAGAATGGACGCATGTTTGCGTCAGTATCAATGAGATACTATACACAATACCTTCGCGTGGATCTTGGCCCTGCTTCGTCAGCGTCGCAGACGGCGGAGCGCGCTGGCGACGACGGGGCAGTCGGTTGAAGGCACACCTTCCGGTGCCGCCTGAGGCCGGCTGGCACTCCGGCTCAGGGCTCTCGGGGGCATTCCGAGCTGATCCTTTCACGACTTCAGCTGGAAACATCACCACATTCATTGAACGTGCAACATGCCCACGACGTAGGGGAACACCTTACAGACATTAATGCGGTTAATTCATCATCATTGGTTTTCTTTTGGTCCATATGTGCTGAGAACATTACAAGGAGGAAGAATTTCGCTTTCTTTAAATTCGCTGTTTGAAGAAAAACAAAATTAACATTTCCCAACAGTGTGTGTGCCTAAAGTCCAAGGTTATAAAATGATGTGTGTCTTATTGCATAATGTGCAACTCAAGTATGTATCCCAAGAAAGTCATTTTGACCAAAAAAGTATGCATTCCAGTAACGTAAGCTGGCCGATCAAAATGCGTAAAAATGAACTGGACTTGACATGCGAAGACCATTTCCATCTGATTATGTTCAAAGGTGCAATGTAAAAAACAGGCATTCAGATGAGCATCTCAGAGTATTATAACTTCGGGAACGGGGAGCGGTATTGGCTAAGGTTAACGCAAGGTGTTTTCTTTTTGGTCAGTTGCAGCCACGTTCATGCTATGCATTACATTACATTGCGTTGCGTCGCCTGGACATGATTCGCAACCACTGAAAGTTTTCATTACGAAAGGGTCTTTCCACTGCTATCACTCAAGGGGTTTGCAGTAACCGCTATTGGTAAATATGCACGGGAAATATTTGTATTCTTCTTCCCATTTTGTAACACCATCATTGGTTCAGTTTGCAAAACGCATGTGACCAAAGCAAATCATACGGTGGAAATACAAGAACTTACGAAAAAACGTTCTTGTTCTATGCAAGTTCTATGTTCTATATGCACTTCGTATTCACCATATGTCCTGACGTCCTGCTGTTTGCGTAAATCTGGAAGAAAGAGATACATATATAGACAACCATCGTCATGTTCTGTCGCCAAACAGACCGCCTATCTTCGCAAGCCCTGTTTTAATGTTTCCGAAAGCATTAACTGCAGGAGGGCGACTTGATATGAGAGATAACGATGTGATAATATGTCGCACATTTCAGGTCATAATTCCTTATGGAAGGTTGAAATGAACGTGAAGGATGTTATTCATTGTGACGAGAGAAATGAAAACAGATAATGCGCTTTCGGGCTTGCTTTAGAGAAAAGTGTTCCACAGCCCAAGCGTCTTGGGTTCTGAAATAAGACATCTACATTGTTGCGTGAAAGAAACTAGCCCAAATTTTCCTGTGACGTTGAAGTTTTCTTAACAACCTTCATGACGTACTTCGGCACGTAATGAAGATTATTCATGACGCAAGGAAGACGAGGCTAAGCATGCACTGGTGTAACGCAGTTTTTCAGTGGTCAGAAAAAACATAACTTTTTTTAGTACTCGTAAACGTTTTCCGGTGCAGTGCTTACGTCCAAGATTTTCCACGAAGAAATTTCAATGTGCAATCATGCATGAATATATTGCACTGCCAGACGAGTGCCCGTTCACAGCGTTTTTCCCAGCAACAGTGGTTCCTGCACATTTTAATCACATGATCACCTTCATCTTGATTTCCGAATTGGCACTCACCCTGAGTTTTTGCAGCGAGTGGAGGGAATTCCTTCTCCAGGTTCCTCTTCCGACCACGCCGAACCGTTATCCAAGGATTACTGTCCTCAGGTTCAGGTTCGTTCTCAGTTCGAGCTGAAAAATCCTTAACCGTTCAAATCTGCTTGTGCGTTGAAAGATGTTGGTGAGAAGGACAAGCGAAGCATCGTTAATTGAAACCATCAGCGTGTCAGAAGCTCTTTCCCGATGAAGTGGGAACTTAAAACGGTCATGAAACATATCGCAGGGGCGTCTTTATACTATTTGAATAACCTGTATCCTTTCAGTGATTATGAACCTTCCGTTACGAAGTAGACGGTAATTAGTAATGTTATGGTCTTAATATAGTTATGGTCTATGTAGATAAGAAATGCTGTGAAGCAATGGATGTGCTGGAAGGTCTGATGTTGCTCATGTTTTAGAGATGGCCGTGTAAGCTGTTAGCTCAATGAGAGTAGTATTTATTAGATTTCATACCAGACTCCATAATGCCTAAGCGGAGCAACAAACGTTGTGCAATGGCGCAGGAGCGAAAGCGTTTCATAAACAAACTATGACTTGCTTAACAAGTCGGGCTAGGTACACAAATGTGAAAAAGCGATGTAGGCAAATGTATAAAAAAAACAATTCAGGGTCCATGGTATCGAGACAAAAAGGCAACACGTACGGCGTAAAAAAATCCGCCTGATAAATGAACTCACCGAGCGAAATGATTTCTCTGTAGGAATCCTGGATGTCAGCTACAGCACGCCATTGCGGGACCCTGAAAGGTAATACAGCAATGTAATACGATCCATAAACAAAGCAAATGCAGGCATTTCACCCTTCTCATACTGTCATTCAAGCATTGCTTTGACATAACTGTCATTCTGATAATGCACAGAATGGCCTGTCATATTTTGAAACTGGACATAAATATTGTAACTAAAAACAAATACATGACATATGAAACAAAAAAATTGAAACATTACGTGGTTGGCAATTACACTGTTCCAAGTCGACGATGTAATGTGCAAGCATTTATCATGGCATACCGTAAGGTAACTGTTCTTACACGACCATCGTGGATTCATTTGGATTGTTTTCGCGCTTTAGAGGCAAACATGTTGCCGATAAGAACAGCTCACCTGTGGCCAACGAAACGGACCAGCACCATCTGGCCCATATCCGTGTGCTTGATCTGCAAGATCTGGTCGATGTGCATCTGAAGAAAATAATAAACGCTGAGGCCTCAACTAGGGTTACGAATTCAGACAACCTTTGTGCATTCCATTACACCTGTTACTAATACGGGCTAGACGATGGTTATTTGTTTTCCAGTCATGGTATGAAATAAGATAAGAACTGATCCGTAATGACTCAGTTCAGTCTACTGAAACGAACACTACTCAAACGTCCTTAAATAATTAACATTTCAGTACCTTTTACCTGTGTGTTCACAAAAATGCGACAAGAATATCGAAAAGGCGTACCTTTGCAAATGACGACGGACTCTCCAGAAGCTGCGTTGACACCTTCACCTGAAACAAGTAACTGTGCGACTGAAAGGTCAGCCTTATATAGTCCTAGACACTGCCTGAGGCGTTTTCCCGCAGGCGGAACGTGTGAAGTTCGGAGCACACGTCCGTAGCGAATGGTACAGATAAATTCAATTTGTTCGGAACGACTGCATTCATTACATGGACGTTCCTCCGACAAGAACACCTGTAGATAAAGCCCATACCCCATACCCTCTCCCCGTCATTAAATCCGGAACGCTCCTCGCTAGCACAAAAGTCGGCTTCCTTGCCAAACTGGTTTCTAAGGTCGCGGAGGGGTGCCACCCAGGGCGAATGCCCGTGCTACCGCAAAGCGTAATCCCACATGTCAGTTGGATAGATCACGTGCAGACGGCGTGGCACCTGTGCCCGTTTGGGGTATGCCAAAACTTTTCAGGACCAAACGTAACAAAAATGTTACGCAAAACCACACATGACATATAACTCATGCTACGCTGCGGCACAATTTTTGCTTTCACCGCTTCACATTGGATGGTGAAGACGATTAGCCAACATTGCAATACGCTTTTTCAGATAACGGTCATAGGCATACTGTGAAATTTTGTGGGTGATGTCAACGTTATGTACGGTGAAAGTTAGCATTCAATATGCCTGTTGTTTAGTCAACTGCATAGCTCATTCAACGTTGCATGATTTAAAGTCATCTACTGTTGAATGAACTAACAGCGTTTCATTTTGGACTTCATTGCTCCGTTTAATTTGGGATCTACCTCTCCCTCTTATGTTTTCATTTTCGCAATGCTCACTGAACAGACGAGAAAAGGTACAAGTACCAGCCGCTGCACACGACGATGAGTCGCTATGTATTCATGACGTGTCATGGCATAGGTGCAGGGAAAGTCGACGCTAAATATCCTTGTTTCACCACTCGCATAGTTCATTCCACGTTCGAAAATTTTCTCCGTTTCATTTTGGTTTCATCTTATGCGCTTACGTTCTCATGTTCGCAGTGCCCACTGAAGAGACGAGAAAGGGTACGTGAAAAGGTTACAAGTGTCATAGCGGCGAATGCAACCATCCATCCGAACCTACTTTTGCTCTTTGGGTTAGGTGAGCAAAATGCAGGTCCAGGTATAACCACCCCATGGATTAGACACGCGGGCGCCGGGACATTTGCGGCGACCGCATGTCCTTCCGAAATTGGCGGCAGACTAAACGGAGCCAGCTCACCGGGCCCTCGCTCGTTACCGGCGGGACGCCGACAGCGTGGGTGTCCCAGCACGACGAGACCCTCCAGGACCGAAATAGACGAGCACGGTGCGGCGGCAGCGGTCCCACTTTGGCGCGGCCGGTTTGAAAGGGCCGAAGCTTTGTATGCTAAAACAGCGTATCGGCGGCAACGGCACCGAAAACGCTCGCCAATGTCCGAAGTAAAGCGGCTTCGGCTTTCGTCATCTCGGAGTTTTTTTTTGGATCAGACCTATTGGGAGTTAAACAAACGCCTTCAAAAATACAGAAACGAAAGACGGGTGTGTATGAACAGCCACTTGGGACGGCTGTGGGCGACAAAACAAGCCTTATCTTTCTCCAGAGGGAGAGGAGCCCAGTGACACCCTGCTTTGCTCAGTGCGGAGAAGATGGCCATCGAGGCCAGCTGCGTCGTCCTGTGCTGGGGTGTTGTCGGCGGATGCGTCATTGCTGCGGCAGTTGGAAGGTAACGAAACATTTTTAGGGCAGTGGTGTTCCGTCTCTGTGTCGTGATTCGTCTTGCGCTTCTTCTGACCGGTTTCAGGTAGAATCATAGCATTAGGCTTTCCTTCTTTTTCGGACGTGCGCTGTACGTCTCTGAAGGTCTTATCCTTACCAATGACAGATTCAGGAAAGGGATTTGGGAAGCATGTATGGTAAGTTCTAGAAATATTGCAGGCAGCACGCTCTACTGTTTATTTTTGATTTTATGTTAAGTACAGGACCTTTGTTGCAACAAATCTATTCGCATCATCCCTTTTGACATATTATAACGGCAACGACGGTTCCTGGGAAACAAAAAAAGGGCAACCTATACACAGCTTTTCGAAATATGCCCGATAAACGTCTTAACAAAGTAGAGGAATGTAATATGTCTTGGGTCCTACTAGCCGTTCACCATGGTGTTCCCACCCAGCGGCTCGACGTGCGCGCTGATGTGCAGGCTGTGGCAGTGAGGTGGCACTTGGGACGCCGTCAAGTAACACTGTGCTCAGTGTATTTGGCGCCTGGTTGTGTTTTTCCCACGTTGGAGCTCCGGCGTCTGGTTGCAGAGCTGCCTGCACCTTTCCTGCTTTTAGGTGATTTTAATGCTCACCATACTAATTGGGGTTGCGACAACACCGACACACGTGGTCGACTTTTAGAAAGCTTGTTGAACGACGAATCACTATGTCTTTTAAATACTGGAGCCAAAACACATTTTACTTTGCCTTCCGGACAAACATCGGCTCTAGACCTGAGCATTTGTAGCCCACAGATGATGCAGTACTTGACGTGGTCGGTAGATGACGACCCATGCGGAAGCGATCACTTGCCAGTATGGCTGCACTATAAGGACGGTGCCGTGCTCGGCTCAAGGCCACCACGGTGGTTGCTTCGGCGTGCTGACTGGGGCCAGTTTGAGGAACAGGTTGAATTGGCCATGCGTTGGCGTCAGCCGGAGGAGCGTCCGATGTCGGTGGACGAATTTACCGAGATGATCGTGCAGTCAGCCGGACAAAGCATCCCCAAAACATCTGGTGCTCCCCGCCGCCCACCAGTGCCATGGTGGACGAAAGCGTGTAGAGACGCCATTCGTACACGCAGGCGAGCTTACAGGGCATTCGACCGTTGCAGTACACTTGATAATTTGATCGCTTTTCGACAAGCGAGGGCCTCGGCACGCCGTGTTATCTTGGAGGCGAAACGGCGGTCATGGCGAGAGTATGTGGGTGGCCTGAACCGCTCCACCCGCACTTCGGAGGTCTGGGACCGCATCAAGAGGATAGGGGGCCGACATTGCTCTAAGCCGCTGCCCGTGCTGCGCGTGCACGGCTATGACGTGTTTCACCCTGCTGACGTTGCCAACGAGATCGGCCGCGCCCTCGCAGAGCGGTGCCGGGGTGGCGGCGCCGATCCTGAGTTTGTGCGTCACAAAACTCGCTGTGAGCGGTCGCCAGTGAACTTTTATACCTCTGAGCAGCACTCGTATAACGAAGTGTTCACAATGGCTGAACTCAGGTCAGCAATATCGTCCCTGCGCAGTGTGTCGGAGGGCCCAGACGAAGTGCATAACGATATGCTTCGACACCTTCCACATTGCGCGGTTGAGACACTGTTGACTATGTTCAATGCGATTTGGACCCGTGGCGAGTTCCCGTTGGCCTGGCGAGAGGCCATCGTCATCCCACTGTGCAAGCCCGGCAAGAGTGGTTTAAACCCTCTTGATTATCGTCCCATATCTTTGACATCTTCGTTGTGCAAACTTTTGGAGAAGATGGTTAACCTCCGCCTGACCTGGTTTTTAGAGAAGAACAACGTGTTTGACAATGCTCAGTGCGGTCTCCGGAAAAACCGTAGTACTGTGGACCACCTTTAAGCCCTAGACACAGCAGTGCGTGTTGCTTTTCGGGAACGACGTCATGTGGGAGGTGTGTTTTTTTACATCGAGGGTGCATACGACACGACGTGGCGACACGGCATTCTCTTGAAGGCCTTTGGGCAAGGTATTCGTGGTCGTATGGACGTCTTTTGACAGAACTACTTAGATGACCGTTTTTTCCGTGTTCGTGTAGGAAACCACTTTTCTGACCGGTTTCTGCAGGTGAACGGCGTACCTCAGGGTGGTGTGTTAAGTGCGACACTCTTTGCCATTATGATTAACGATGTGGTAGACAGACTGCCTCGCTCTGTAGGAAGGTCACTGTGCGTCGACGATCTGGCAATATGGTGTAAGGCGTCCAGTGCTATCTCGATGGAGAGGCAGTTGCAGCTGGCCGTCGGCCGCTTGGAGAAGTGGAGCCTGGCAAATGGCTTCCGTTTCTCGACGTCAAAAACAGTTGCGTGCCACTTTTGCCGCTCTCGCCGTGACTGTCCCGCTTTATCTGTGCAACTGTACAGGAAACTGATTCCGTCGGAGCCAGTAGTGCGGTTTCTTGGACTGCAATTTGACAAACGATTGACGTACAGGGACCATTTTAAATCGCTGCGTGAGAAGTGTTTTAAATCACTGAACGTTTTAAAGTGTGTCGCAGGTACATCGTACGGTGCGGACAGAGTGACGTTGCTCCGTCTATACAGATCCCTGATTCGCTCTAAGTTGGACTACGCTTGTTTTGTGTATGACTCTGCATGCGATTCCAGCAAGCGTACGTTGGACACAGTGCACAACTCTGACTTGCGCATTGCTACGGGTGCCTTCAGAACGTCTCCCACCGCTAGTATCTTGGTGGAAGCTAACGAGCCACCCCTGGCTTTGCGACGGAAGGTGCTCGGGCTGCGGTATGCATGCAAGTTAGCTCAGTTCCCCGACCACCCGACATATGAGGCGGTGTTTTCTTCCAGCACAATAGCCCTTTTTCGCACCGGACGATCTCTGAAAGCCACTCCTTTCTGTGTGAGAGTCCATGAACTGTTAACTGAGAGCGGTGTGCGACTGAGGTCTGTGGCACGTTCTTACGATCTAGACATACCCCCCTGGGAACTGGTGTCCCCTGTGGTCGACGTGTCTTTGGCTGAGAACCGGAAGCGCGACGTGGCCCCGGAGGAGTTACGGTGCAGAGCACTGGAGCACATGGCATCCTACGATGGCCATATGACTGCTTTCACCGATGGATCGAGGACGGAGGCTGGTGTGGGCTGTGCTTTCGTGTGTGGCCCTGACACTCGGTCATTTACTTTGCCACCTCATGCATCGGTTTATACGTCGGAACTCGTGGCTATCGACAAGGCGCTGTGTTTCATTGAGGCAAGCGACGATGGTTTTTACGTACTTTTTACAGACTCGCTGAGTAGCCTTTTCGCGCTGAAGTGTTTCCATCCGCGTCATCCCCTTATACAGGATATTTTAAGACGATTGACAGCGTTAGACCGACATGGAAAGAGAGTGACGTTCTGTTGGATCCCCAGCCACGTGGGGATATCTGGCAACGAACGAGCCGATGCAGCCGCGAAGCGTGCGTCACGCATGTGTGTGACGCGACGAATGTCATTGCCTGCCAAGGACTTTTATCGTGTGTTTTCGTCATATATGTATGACTTGTGGCAGCGTGAGTGGGATGCGCTCGGTCCGAATAAGCTCAAAAGTATTAAACCCCGCCTAGGAACTTGGGCCTCAAGTTCACGCGAAAACCGGCGAGAGGAGGTTATTCTCTGCCGTTTGCGCCTAGGCCACACATACGTAACGCACCACCATGTGTTAAAGGGCGAAGAGAGGGATGTGCCCCCGCTGCAGTGAGCCCCTCACTGTGCACCATGTGCTGATCACATGCAATGGTTTGACTTCAGAGCGTTTGCGGCACTTTGGCCACAGTACGACTCCTCGCACTTTTCTGGATTTGCTGAGTGACGAGTCTCGTTTTATAGAGACGGGACAGTTGTTCCGGTTTTTATTGGATGTCGGTTTTTCTGCGGTTTTTTCGCGCTACTAGTCACATGTGTTTTATTTTGTGTATGCTGTTGTAGGTAACTTTTTTGTGTTGACATAATTGCGTTATATTACGCCGTCGGATTTTATTAATCGTCGTGACTCTTTTTAATGGAGCTACTTGAAGAAGTTATGGGCGCCGAATGACCCTGCAGTCGGTGCGCCCCTAAGCCCCAATAACCAACCAACTGTAATATGTCTTGCTGTAATAATGTAGTAGGCCTTGTGTTGTAACTGACGACTGTAGCTTTTGTTTCGGAACAAGTGATTTTTATTTCGAAAGACAGTTTTGAAATCGAAAAGTCGAGGAATCACCCTAAAAATGAGCACTTTAATTGCCGTCAAAATCAATAACGGCCCTCTTACTTCTTTGCATTTGTTTTCATTCGCCTGTTCGCTCTTTAATCCGTGTGGATCTGTGTGCCAGGTGCTGCTGGAAAAAGGCGACGAAATTAACCAGACTAGACGAAAATGGCTCAGTTGATGCGGTAAGCACTATTATTTTTCACCTTCACTCCGTTCCTTGACAGCATAGAACTCACGCTGTTATCACTTTGGCATGCCATTTCTCGTTGTTCTTATTGCACTCCTCGTTTAACACTCCTTAACTGGTACATTTCCAGTGTATACATATACCGAGTGTAAAGAAGATATTCATCACGTATGTCACTAAAAACACAATTGCTACAAAATAACTTTGCAAAGCTACGGCTATTCTTAAACCAGTTCAGTAGACTGGGTATTTAATTCACGATGTCAAAAGTGACGTATTCTGTGCACCCAGGGATTCGAAGGAGGTGAAGATCAAGCAAAATACGAAGTATACAGTTTGAGTTTTCCGGGATCGAACTCGGTACGTATGCATGTATTTGTTGTGAGTGTCGATGTTTCTGTACCTTCATGCAGATGACCACAGGAGGTGCAAAAATATCCTAAGCTGTCACCAACCAAGTCTCTTTCTGCGAAATCCGTCACGAAACTCATGGCACAGCACAGCACCTCTCACAAACACTGCCACAAATATGACAGCAGTTTGAAGGTGAAAGCCAACTGCTCGTGCTAAGAGTAAAGGAGAGAGAAAGGAAAGGTTTTGGCAGCGGAAAAAGGATATGTTTTTGCAGTGGGTCTTTCAGCGACCAGAACTAGAAGGAGTCAGTGTCGTCGATAGCAGGAATATCTGTCATAGTGCTGGTAGCTAATTGAAGAATGAAACTTAGGCCCTTGTTTTGAAGGTAATTTCAAATGTCGATATTTTGTGTGACCGCCGATGTAAAATTATGAAAAACTGGGCTTGTCAAAAATTATAATAATGCCTTCAGAAGCCGCTGTTCTGTCATACGCAGGTGAGTTGGCTGCTTGTTTGCATCTCTGGCTGGTCATGCACTGTGTGGTGTGGAGCTGTTAATGTAAAGATTTTTTTGTTTGTTTTTGTGTTATCGATCTTTCTTTTATCTATCTTTTAAACGGAAGGCAATTTATTCTGTTCATATTGTTGTTGTGCGTTGTTTTGAATGCAATTTAGGGATGAGAGCTTCTTAAAATCTCTTTGCAGTTACCACTTGACCTGGACGTGTCGGTTTCCTCTTTCTGTCTATCACCACAGTATAAGAGCACATCGCATCGAGTCATCAGCTGCCTGTCAAGGAATATGGCTACTACCGGAACCCTAAATGAATAAATCCGCCTGACCATTTTGAACGCGATAAATGCAGGGGTTCTTGTTCTTTTTAAAATGTCCATTAGCTAAATAATGAGGCTCTGTTTTTTGCAGAGCTTTCTGCAGGTTGCTCCAGACGAAACAGCGAGCGAGCCGGGATATCAGTGCCGCGGTATGAAATATTGGTAAGTTCCAGTGATCGAATTATTGAATTCGAAATGATCTTGATTAGCAATCGTGCTTTGGGCATGATGACTGGCATAATCAACCTTTCTCATGTTGCATTAACCCGCGCACGACCGTCGGTCCGTCCCGAACACCGGCGACTGGGGGGGGGGGGGCAGTTGACTGCCCCCCCTCTAACTCGCGAACGGTTGGTCGCACGATAAAAATAAGCATACCGTTGGAAAGCCTGTGACGAGCAGAGCTCGAAACTGGTCTCATTTGTAGTTTTAGATAATATTTAAGCCAATTTACGCCCTATATATGTTTTCTCATAGCCGACTGCATGAGACCGAGAAATGGCCTGAATCTCAAGGACTGTGACTAATAACGCATAGGGAAAGGCACCAGCGCACAAGTAAATGTCCGCGGATGCCGATACACGTCTAATTCCCCCAGATTTGTTCAATATATACGCCGAAACGTTGAGTTAAAGACACCGTAATTCTCCCGTCAGCGGTGAAGTGTGCGCCGCGGCCGTATGCGGTACCAAATTGACGGGAACTAATTTTAGCGTTCCTTTATTTTCGCGAAAAAAGACGATCTATGTAAATTTTATTGATCTTTGTGGTTCTCGTGATGGTTTCTCGTGCTTAAATTTTGGAAAAATTTATTAGTTGCCAATGTACAAAGTTGGCGGAGCTTTATTCGCGAGAACCTGTTTATTTCCAAAATATGCTACTTTTTCAAACTTTTTGAGGTTCCTGGTATTAATTACGTCTGCGCACGCTAGTTCTGCCATTTTCTACCCATTCTGAGTAATTCATCGTCGATTTTGACGGTGGTGCATTTTGGCCCACTACAGTTATTCGTGACCTGACCTCAGGTCAATGGCTGGAAGTCACTGATACTTTGCCCAATGACGGTAACCAGATGTCTGCTTCATTCCACAGTAAAAATGTTATGGAATGTTCCGTCAATTTCCGGAAAAAATGGCGATATGTCTTAAAAATGGGCTTGACCTTAGGTCAATGACCCAAAAATTCCGAAAAATCTGAGATAGCAGATTTGTTGCATCTATCACGATCACTAATCCCTGAAAGTATTATTGAGATATCTTGTTTTGCGAAAAAGTTAGAGGTCGCTTAACTTTTTTTGACATAGGTCTGTTTGACCTGACCTAGGTTAGGCACCTGACGTGACCTGAGGTCAAAATTTTGATGCAAGATGTAAAATTGATGGAGCAAAAGGTACACAAAGTTTCGTGAATCTGTGTTTGTTGGTTCTCTCGCAATGCCAGAAAAACCTCAGGGGGGGCAGTCAACTGCCCCCCCCCAGTCGGGGACGGGTTAAAAAGATGTACAAAGCGCATTTCCTGTGGACTGCTTGTGGTTCACGGGGTCCGAAAAAAACAGCACAGCTTCAGCGCAAATGTTCGCTGGCTGGTGCGTAATCTTGCTAACATCATTCTACTAGCGAAATGAAAAACCAAATGGTGTATATGTAGTAACTTACCTTGCTATCGCTTCAACAATGAAAGTCAGATATCAAATGCAAGATGTCTTCATCCTTGCAAGTTCAATACGGCAGTTTTCGAAATCATTCTAAATTGGATCAGATATCATCTCAACGTCATGATCCCTGTCATAAGCAATTACTTTTTCTTTCGAAGTCTAATGGTACCAAAATCAAAGTAAAGCGCCCGAGGGCGCTGCGGCGCACGGCCGCCCAGCCGGTGGCCATCCGTTGTGCAAAATTCCATGAAATTCTAATGAGCGGATTCAAAGTTCGATACGATGTGGCACGAACGAGAAAAAGGCTCAGGCTTTACCAAAGCGAAGAAAGCTACTGAGACTCATTTTTTCGGCTTTCTGAAATGCATTCTCTAAAATTTGCATTAAAATGTTAAGTTTGACATTCTGTCTTCCTGGACAGCAAACGATAATATCAAAGCTCTTATGTTGATTTGTTTTTTTCCGTTTCAGAGAACCTGTCGGGCCACAAGCACGCCCGGTCGCCCGTCCTGCCCTCGCTTCGCGGGCGCGGCTTCTGCAAGTTCCGCGTGCGATGAGCGCTGCGCGCCTTTTGTTTTGGTATTTGTTTATTGCAAATAAACAACCGTTCATTTGCATCGTTTATTGATTATACTTGGCATGGTTTTCGTCCTTTTTTGTGCTGCACATACAGGTATGCGGACGGAGACAGTAGTATTACACTGTTCGGGTATGGAAACCAGCGAAACACGGGATTTAGGGAAATGACACTCCAAAAAAACGAAATTTTTCAGTGAAATCTTGGGAAATGTACCTGGACCCGCGCAGCCACACAGTAGAGGACGTAGATATCACTAGATTCGACCTAATGTTCTACAGCCAGGAGGCGGGTAATACAGAGCTCTTGTCATGTTTTCAGTTTAGTAGCGAAGTTATTTCAATGCCTTTGATGACGTGGATGCAGACGTCGGGAGTCGGATGGAGCTGCAACTGAGAGGAGAGTTGGGTA
Source organism: Capitulum mitella (assembly GCA_030062745.1). NCBI lineage: Eukaryota > Metazoa > Arthropoda > Thecostraca > Pollicipedomorpha > Pollicipedidae > Capitulum > Capitulum mitella. The sequence continues at coordinate 3,736,923 of CP099852.1, read as the reverse complement.
TGGGACATTGAGGGAGGAACGAGACTCAGTGGGAGGCGGAGCACCTTGCCTTATCCATTGCCTCACAGACGACGTCTCATCCTGCTCTTTAACCTGCCGGCTCTTTATTGAAAACGGACGCGCTAGTCTTATACTCATCGCCTGGAAGAAATAGTCCTTTCCAGGTCACTCATTCAAGTTTTGATGGAAGCGTAAAGAAACGTTGTTCACTGAAACGTCTGAGACACAACAGTCATTTGATAACCAGTAGTCTATGCCACTGGCAGCATGCAGCGAAGCATTTGGTGTAAGATATTCATGAACTCGTCCGGTCCCACAAGAGGGAGTTGGGCAAGGCAAATAATGGAGCTGGTTACTGGCGAGGACTGATGAGTCCAAACATCCCCCAACATTATAATCAGGGAATGACCCCATGTCAGACTTTCTGGGACCTTTCCGCCATTGTCTGTCACTCACTGGACGTCAGGATTTTCACTTACGCGCTGGTCGAAGATAGTTCACTCAGAGCCCATTTTTCTCCCAGTCAAGATGAAGCAACGAAAAAAGAGCGACTATGTAACCAGTGTCAATTGTGCTCTATCCATGCATCATTTGATCATTTCAGGTCAGTGTGACCTCTCAAGTCACCTGGACAGAGGGAGCTTCCTATCGTTTACGGCCTCCGTCGTGATCGTTGTAGTGCTTTTGCGTGTCTTCTTCGAATTATGCTTTAAAACGTAGTTATCAATCACTGACATTAGAAACAACAGGTGCCATGGAACTGCTCAAAGTCAAGTTGTGGTAGTACAAGTCAGCAATATCACTTGTTTCAATTCCACCTAAAAATACCTAAATACGCGTAAAAGCACCTAGAGACGGGAAACAATTTCGACGCAGGACAAGGGCTTGCAAGTCATTGGGAGTGAATAGTCAGAACTCAGTGAGCAGGTACGGTGCAGAAAACAACGTCGCACAACTGCTGTCACCATTTAGGAGCCTAAGGTGCTCCACACAAGTGAACGAAATGACAACCGCTCTGAATAATTTAGGAAGTTTTGACTTCCAGAAGTTTTGCGCTTGGGACAAAAAGGTGCAATGATTATAAGCGACAAGGAAAGTCATTCGGATGTTATTTGCAAGGCCACGTGGAGTGACACCGCAACGGCTGGACAAACTTACTGATTCTTGGCGCATTTCTGCGTTGTTATTCTCATCTCTTATCACAAGGCTGGGAAAAAGGATAGTCAGTTTACTAGTTTCTCACACATTGCTGTAATGATCACAAGATTGTATGCACGTAAATAAGCTCGAAATCTCTCTGGTCCCACCGAAAGGAAAGGCGTTGTTTTACTATTATAGCATGTCAGCATGTCAGGGTAACATTATTTTAGGCCATGGGCCTCATAAGACGTAACATGTCGAAAGGATAAACCGAGGGATGACAGTTTACAGGCCAGAGAGACACCAGATTTACCCAATGACAGGGAGATTTCAACGCCTTTTGGACTTAACTCGCAGTAAGTTTTAAAGCATGCTTTACCAGCCCTATCTTCGCTATCGTTTAGCATTGTACAATCCTTCAATAAATACCACATAATGTCATGAATGAAATTATCATCCCCGAAAAAGGCCAAGGACCACAAGGAAAAATGCGGCAGCATGCTACTTACCTGCGTATTAACGTGGCCACTATGCACCCGACGACTTGAAATAAGACACTGAGCACGGTTTTTTCCCGACTTCAAAGCCAACCTCTGGTATTTTGAGCCCTAAGATGTTTCCAGTTCCTCTTCCTTCGAAAAAGATAACCTTGTTCCCTTTCGTGAGTCGTCCCGGCGCGCAAACACACTGCTGACTTATCGCGGGAGCGCGGCCTCCAATGACCATGGGGTCTTGTTTAAATAGCAAATAATGAGCAAAAATACGGGTCGTCTCGCTGTTTACACTAGTAAAGGTAAGGTTCTAGCTATGCACGCATACAAAACGTTTCGTCGAGAATGAACTCATCTACTTATTTGACGTAGGTGCAACTGTCCAGAGTTCACTGATCTTTGGGTTTTGAGTGTATAGTGTAATATTTAATGGTTCCATCATTGCAAGCAACAGCACATGTATCGCTTATGATAAGCTCCATTGACCGACTCTAATGACTGGGAAAAACCGGTGTGACCACAACAGAAAAAACACACATTGTGACAAATTATTTGAACTTGAGTGATACCAACTGGCGATGCAGCAGCACTCCCTCTGTCACTTGTGGCGGGTCAGTTGTACTATTCGAATACCTTAATAGGTAAGAGAAGGAAATTTTTGTAGTTCCCCATTCGTGGTAAGCATCCATTTCCAGCACCACCCACTCTATTGAGAACAAAACGCCACATGGATATTGTGCTGACCGCCAACAAAGGCGGACATGTCGCTGAACAACAAAGCACACTTTGGGCGTTATTTTGTTTGATAAGACGGCACCACCTTCGCGGATGAGGCATCGATACAAAGAAGCAATTTGTGCGCAAGTCCCGACAAAGATGTTATGTCAGTGCTTTTAGCATTTTATGATGTCCAGTCATTGGTCCAAATATGATCCAGCCATGAGATAAAACGGCAGTCCTCTCGGTCGGCATCGACTGTCGCCATTTAGTCCCAGGCTTCGGCTTTACCGGCGGTGCCGCCTGACCGCCTGAACATCAATCAGTTCAGCCCTCACCTGCGATGCCCTCCCGAACGACATACGCACCGCGGCCACCCCTCTCGGCCGGCGCAGCGAGGGCTGCTTCAGCCCCCACCTTCGCCCCCACATCGGTATTCAGTCGGACGGTCTCGACACAAGTCCCTCTAGCATGCGGATTCCGCGACCACCGTTCCGGGCCTTGACGCGGCTCGGTTACCCTATAATCGCCATCGACTTAAGTGTACCTGAGGCTTGAAATAGTTCTTGATCTGAAAAAATGGAGTACTTTGTTCAGGAAAGGGTCAACAAGGTATTCAGCATCGTATGAACCACAATGACATTTTACCGCATGTTTACAAAGATTTCAAGGTATCTTTGTAAACATCTTCAGTTATATCATCTCACATAACTTAGAATCTTCGGTTCCTACTGTGGCTATGCCAGGTCAAAAAGGAAATGAGCCCAGCTGGGGACACGCAAGCATCATGCATGAAAATGAGAGACAATGTTGCTTATTTTTGCACGATACCCCGACCAAGAAATCGGCATTCTGAAGTGAGTCAAGTGTCATATATGGCATTGCCAGCGCCGGTCTACGGTCGCGGCGCCGGCGCTCCCCGTCCCTCCCTGTCCACCAGCGGTAGCCCCTTGTGGATATTTCCGAACGACTGCCGGAGAATTTGAGTGTGAATATGGATGACGTCACCCACTGGACTAGCTGCTCATGGACTTTCAATACCTGCCACGAGCTGCGTGGATTCCGAACGGATCGTCGCGGGGAATCGGACCTGCTTCAGCAAGGATGTGAGCAGACACCTCCACCAGTCAACCGCCTTCCATCATTCATCACGCACGGCCCGTCCGAAGCTCCGATTCATCGAGATCTGCTACTTCTGATTGTCCTCGCCGCCGCCATCAACGCCCTGGTAGTGGCTGCTACGCCTGCGGCTCCACTCCACTGCCGGCTCTTTCCTAGCGGTCAGCCCGTGCTAGTTCGCGTGACTTTGAGCCTGGCTTTGACCATGCGTCAGCTTATGGCGTGCCGTGCCTGGGTCAGCCGTGCCGGGCGGCCAGCCGGTGGACTCCGGCGGCCGCCGGCGCCGGACGAGGCGCGGCAGGCGCGCGCCCGGAGCACGTCACCGGGGGAGCAGAAGCGGCCACCAGCTGCTGCTGGATCTAGCCTATCTGTCGAACTCCTGAACATTCAAGCCAAATCTGCTCGAACTATCTGATGAGCTTCATCGCCGAAGCTACGATCTGATGGCACTCTGCGAGATGTGGCTCAAACCGTCTACTCCGAGCCGCCTACTGATCCTGCCTGCTAACCACCTCTACCGTGCCGGACGACCTGACAGACGCGGTTACGGCAGCCAGGGACAGCATCAGCGTTTCCCCCCTCAGGGTCACCTCGGAAGCGAAGCCAAACAGCAAGCTCGAGACCTTGTGGGTTTTGGTGACACTTGATAGCAGACGTTAGTCTATCTCAGGCACAGCGTGCCGTCCCCCGAGGCGCAATGTGACGGATCTCGAGGCCGACTTCTCTGATCTAGAAGCCCAGTATCAGCGTCTACTCGTCGTTTACTCTTTGACGAAAGTTCTGATTTGCAGTGACTTGAACTGTGATTTTTTAAAGTTAGCCTGTGATCCTGCCAAAAAGGTGCTGTGTAACTTTCTGACAGACACAGAAACACTGTTCCATTTTGTTACGTATTCTAATGGTTCACTGTTGGATATTATCATGACGAACTGTCGTCGCTTTCCAAAACGCTGTGATACCGTTTTTTTCTCGCCATTTTAGCCCACAGAAATTTGCACGTGTATACAAAGACATGCCTCACTTTCGCTCACCGCAGCGCATTGTCAGATCTCGCCGCCTTCTCCGCATCGATGTAACCGCGTTTCATTATGATCTCTTATGTGGGGACTGGCATCTGGTGTTTTCTCTCCGACGGTCACATTCAAATGGAACAGGTTCCTTGACACGTTTTTACCTATCATCGATGTTCATGCTCCTGTGCGGAGGACGCGAATAAGGAATGCCTGTGCTCTAGCGGTCAGTGATGAGACCAAAGTGATCACATCTCGTCGCCGCGAGGGGCTGGCGGTCCTTGGTCACGGGTTGACCGAGTATAAAATCCTAAACAGAGCGGTGCGTTCCGCTATCAGGCGTGACACCTGCCTTGACATCCAGCGACGGATCCGAGAGACAGGGCGACACTCCATGTGGAAGGCGATTCGGTCGGCCGTTGGGGGCGGAAAGGCCGACCGAAAGCAGCCCGTGGTGACATCGGACCAATTAAAGTCATTTTTTATTGGCGTGGGGACGCGCGTGGCCAGTGAGGTGAGGGTCATGGGCGACACGCCGGGCTTGCCTTGCCGACTGACACGTGTTGGCGCCTGTGCGCTTGGCCTGGCGCCCCTGACGCTGTCTGAGCTGCGGGCAATCGTACTTGGAATGAATGGGTCGGTTGCCTGAGGCGAGGACAGTGGCGGTACCGCATGATCCGTGCGTCTTTTGATGCAATCGGTGCGGTGCTCCTGCATTTGATTAATTCCAGTACCTCGCTCTCCGATGTCCCAGATCCCTGGAAACATTCCCTCGTTTACCCCATCTTTAAATCCGGGGATCCTACTAACCTATCCTACTTCCGGCCGATTTCCATCGTTCCTGTCATTGCTAAAATTGTAGAGCGGGCCGTCCATCTACAGCTGTACAATTACCTGCCCCAGAACCACCTCCTTTCCCCAACTCAACACGATTCTGTTCTCAACACGCACGATTCCGTCCTTGTCACTCGATTGAAACCGCACTGATACCCATTTCCGACCACATCCTTTCGGCCATCGACCGTGGGGAAATGTCATTACTTTGCGTACTGGATTTGAGCAAATGCTTTGATGTGATAGACCACGCTAAATTCTTGACCAAATTGCAACTTCAAGGAGTCGATATTTCTTGGTATTCGGCTGAATTCCAAAACGTCCTTGCTACGATGGAACAGGTCCTGGCTTCTCTTGATATTTGGTTTCGAGCAAACGGGCTAAAAGTAATTGCCAGCAAGATTCAGTTGATGCTATCGGGCAGCACACAGAATCTGCGCAACGCCCCTCATTTCACCGTAAAATTTCACCATGGTAATTTTCACCCTGTTTCGGAAGCTAAAAAATCTGGGACTAACTTTTGGTTACTGTCTCAGCTGGGACTCTCACATTACCGCCGTTACTAGGCGTTGTTTCGAAATTCTAAGTGACCCATCACCTCTAAGGAGTTACCTATCGCCGTCCGTTATCTCCGCTCTGGTCAATGTTCTGGTTCTCTCGCAGATCCCATATTGTATCTCTGTGTATGGCAATGGTACTAAAGAAAACCCTGTCTCGCTCCCAGCAAATTATTAACATTGTTGCAAAAGTTATTTTTGTCCGAAGGAAATTTGATCATATGGCCGATCTGTTAAGGAGACTGGGCTGGCTCAACGCGGAGAAACTGGTCTCATACCATACACTGTGCCTGTTGCACAAGGTGCGCAGCATGGGTGGACCGGAAACACTGGCCAACAACTTTTCATGTCTTGTGGCGCATCGCGACC